>JZKD02S1034293.1:69332-85661 GCA_000966675.3 Picea glauca | reverse complement strand
ATATATATATATATATATATATATATATATATATATATATATATATATATATATATATATATATATATATATATATATATATATATATATATATATATATATATATATGGGTAGGGTATGTATACCTCTGTAGACTTTAGAAATCAAATGGTGGTGTGGAGGGGATCCCTTGTCACACACACACACCACGTATCCCTTGATGTACCTGTTTGGAGGGCGCGCCACGTTTCTAGGAATTCCCATTTCTAAAACTAATAGATGTTTCAATGTTCCATTCAACTTAGATGGAAAGATGGGAAAAGAACCCATACACATGCAATGACAAGATTCTAGATAAAGAAATAGAGAGTATGTTGAGGTCTCCAAATAGATGGTACTCAAAATGGTGATAGTATAATGAAGATAAAGAGAAATGTTCTAACTTTGGATTGAGAGTGATGGCAAACATACTTTGGATAAGAAAAGAAAGGCACAAGACATACCTAAGTGGTTTTTCTAGAAAACCCATGAAAATTGCCACTGGTTACTCAAGTGAACACATACCCAAGTGAAATCCTACAATGAGTTCAACCTTTCTTTTTATTTCTCATAATCCACTTTGAATGTGGTAAATCTGGAATTCTCCATGGTATCCAACTAAGTAACTACAGTAACGAATTAAATGTAAGGCTCCAAAACAATGTTTTACAACACAAAACAAATTTTGTTGCTATTTTACATGGAAAGGATGGACGTATGAATGAGAAACCAATTAACGAGTTGAAATCTCTGTAATCGACTCTTTGTCTTGTCAGCAACTATCTCATTTCACAATTTCAACTTTTGCATGTTATCCAAAGAACATGGGAAGAAGAAATTTTCCAAGTCAAGTAAGCAAAGAAGTCGACTGAAGAAAAATTGAAGGAGCCAACCTGACTTAAACAAATTGGTCGACCTAGCCTGAAGTGATTATTGGAAGGTGGCATATTCATCTTGTTGGTCAGTCTAGGGGTCAACCTAGTCGAATCCACTGGTTGACCTAAACAAATCATCGTTGAACACTCTGTTAGTAACATTTCTTGTCCTAGGCACAAGAGTATTCAAGTCTGCAAGTCGCAGGAGAAGCGCCCGAGCGCAGCACGGAAAAATCTTGTTTCAAGCTTCCAAGCGAGTAAGCGAGCGAAATTATATTGTCGACGGTCCAGATTCATCCTTAAGAGAAGATCGATGGATGGAGAAAATCACGGTTAGAGGAGTTGCGTCGAGACTAGCACAATGGATAGCGCCCATATTATGTGCAGGAATGGATGGCAGTCGTCCATCCCAAAGGACGCGTGGCGCGACATCTAGTCACGTCGGCTTTTCGACAGTTGCGAGTTCAAAGGGTGAAGGTTTTATGTCATTGTACATCTCGAAACCCCGAACCTCGAAGCATTGAAAGAGCCCAAATTCGGGCCCACAGTATCGAGGAGTAGTCTCAGCCGTCCATCTAAAGAAGACACCTGGTGCGCAATTAGGCTCCCCGCCTTTTCGCCCATCGTGATTTCGAAGCGCAAGGAGAAGCTCCCTCGTATTCCCGATGTGCAAATTGACGAGAGTATCCAAAACTCAGGCCCACAGCATCATCGAGTAAGTTCAGGACCGTCATATTTGAGAAGGATGCGTGGCACCCAATTGAGCCATCTCAATGTTTCACTCATCGCGACTATGATAAACAAGGATTAGCCCCTTCCTATTCGCAAACGCCGAAGAGAGCCTTCAAGAATAAACCCAGGGTCATAGCCCGTGGTCACCTGGGAAATAAAAGAGTTGCGCAAAGGGGGCCAAAGGCATTGGGTCTAGTTGTCTATAGGTTCATCACGTTCTCTGGGTGCCATTTGATCCGACCTCAAGCCTGGTTTTCACTTGAAGTAAATGAAGGTGAGAAAGAGTGGTTGAAACCTCTCTTCATGCATTAAGTGCAAGGTATGGAGAGTCTGGCTAGCAGTCTACTCGAGAGGGTCCTATGTACCAATTTTTCCAAAGAGGCCATCCCCAGTCCTCCACTAGAAAGAGGAGGTTTGCACACGCTAACTTGGCTCTTAATGGCTCAGCTACTCCACTTACAAGAGCCATGCGCATTTAAGATGGCGTCTAATGAAGGATATCTGTCTAAATTCGGTTGAAGGGACACCAAGCCTTGGATGAATGAGCACGCCGCTATTAAGCAAATTTTCTGAGTATATAGACTCAGTCTTTGTATTTTGTAATCCATCGATGGTAGAGAAAAGCTCCCGATTGTAAAGTTTTAATAGACACTCTAGTTCTCTGGTTTTGCATCTGTATGTAAGATTTCTTGTTTAATGACAGACAGTCTTCTCATCCCATATAGTTTTCATCTCATGCTGAGAGAGTTCGTGAACGACTGATTCATGCAAATTGTTGCAATTATGTTATGATAAAGGATTTATTGTTGCATTGTTGTATTCTCTGGTGTTTTTCATTTGAATGTAAGAAGATCTTGCGTTTAGATGCCTTCCACTACAGTCTGTTAGAAACCCGATGTTTACGATAGACCTTGCATCTCTCTGATACAAGTCTTCCCCCTACTCACCCTTACTACAACTTACTGTCTCAAGTTTGTCTAAGACCTCACTTGCCTATGCATGCCTGGCCTAGTTTCAAAATTAGAACCACATCATTTTGAGTTAACTTCCATTCGATCACCCCTTTTACAAACAAATCATGACATAAACTGATGGGCGTTGGGCTCTGCTCCTACTGCAATCCAGGGGTGACTTTTGACGTTAACATTTCTGGCGCCGTTGCCGGGGATGAAGTTGAAAATTTTCCCCAGATTTGAATGACATTGAGCCTCTGATTCTAAAGGTGCATCTGGTATCAGAGCCTTTGAAGATTGCTACTATGCACCTGGCGACTCCATTGTGACGACTCCATCATGGCGAACCTGTCGTATTAATTATGGCTTTCATAGGCAGACACACGTGGTCTCATCCATAGCTGCCTCTAGCTACATCTGAAACTGATCCAGAGGTGGTCCTCAAGAAAGGAAAGGCCTCTGAAGAAGAAGCTTCCATCGCTGAACCAGGTATTCTTCCATCTCCTTCTGTAGGAACTCCATTTTCTCCTCCTCAGTTTATTAATAGACCTCCTTCCAAGGTTTCCCGTTTCTTGAATTTCAGGAGTGTTCCTGCTGAGTTTTCCCCTCCTAGTCTGGGATCGGAGGGAGAAATCCTTGTCACTCCCCTCTCCTCTGAAGTTGTACCTTGGCATAGACCCAGGACCACAGAAGATTTCCCCTCTCCTATTTTTACCACTCCTCCTCTTGTTACTGTTACCACTCCTACACAAAGAGGAGCACCTGCTGACTTAAACCTGTTAGCCTTCTCCTTGAATCGCCTTATGTTTCCCATTCCACTTCGAGACTCATTTCCAGTATCCCCTTCACAAACTCTTTCTCCTCTGAGTTTTCCTCCACATAATATTCCTATGGCTGGTGCTAATCCCCCTCTAAATAGAATGGACGCCATAGTCACTGCCAGATATGCTCCCTTAATCCTACCCCATCTTATGAATCCTCTCCCTGCTGGAGATTACTTGAAGTATATGCCCAAGTTCACTAGGGAAGGAGACATAACTGTAGAAGAGCACCTGACTGCTTTCTACAGTTATGCAGACAACCTGAACATTGAAAATGAAGATGTTTGGATGAGATTCTTTGTCCAGAGCCTGGATGGTGAGGTGAGGAAATGGTATAGAGCATTGGCCCCTGGATCTATTGCTGGGATCGAAGCCCTGGATAGTGCTTTCCTGAGGCAATGGGGAGACAGGAAGGATTTCATGTATTACATGACAGAGTTTGGGTCTCTGAAGAAGATGGAAGGAGATATTGTCTCTGACTTCTCCAAAATATTCAATAAGATGTATAACAAAATTCCTGCTGATGTAAAACCCTCAGAAGCCTCGGCCAAGATTTCTTATGCTAGTGTGTTTGGTCCTGATTTCTGTCTTTTATTGAGAGAAAGATGAGCCACATCCTTAGCTCAAATGCAATATGCAACTATAGAGGTGGGATCTAGTGTATTAGCAATGGATAGACTGAGGAACAAGACCGACGCAGACAGGAGAAAGGGAAGATCCAAAGCCTCAACTTCTGGCCCATCGGTGCCCCACCCTCAAGTGGATGAACTGACCAAGATGGTGAAGTCTCTATCTATAGAGATGGAGAGAATGAAGGTGGAGGGGAGGAAAGCATACAAGGGCCCTCAGAACACCGAAAACAAAGGAGGTTTCAGGAGGCCAAACAATGTTGTTCCCCCAACTGTGCAAAGAGAAAGGGGAAGAGACAAAGAAGACCAGAAGATTCAGGCCCCTTTCCAAAACAATTTTGTGGCTGAGGGGAAAGAAAGGGAAATAGGTGAGCTCGATCCTAAAATCCATTTCTTCGGAGACACTCCTCCTTTTCCTCATCTCACTCAATTAGCATACGAGGAGTCTCTCATGGACAGTCAGCTAAATGAACTGAGCAAGGGGGACAAGACTAGGCAGCCAAGGCAGGTATGATCTGAGGTCTAAGAAAAGGACAGTAGCACCTGATGTTCTTGAGCACTCCACTAGAACCGAGAAACCTGCTAATGAAGTAGCGGACAACCACAGAGGTAAGAAGATCTGACCCCCCTCTCCCACAGTTCAGAGACATGTTCCCGAAATAAGAGAAATCTTGAAGCTCACATCTTCTTTTAATTTCGAGCATGAAATTCAAAAGATCATAATCCCTGTTCCCCTAACCAAATTGATTAAACATGAAGGATTCAAGAAACGCTTCTCTGAGATTTTACAGTCTGAGATCTCATGCCTTCCCACAGACTCCATCAATTTACAAGATGAAAAGCCTGCAGTTATTCTAGGTCCTATGGTAGAAGACAGGAATGACTCATCCCCTCCCTTCTACACTTCCTTGAATATACATGACAAGGTGTTGCATAACTGCTTGATGGATTCAGGGGCTTCTCACAACCTCATGCCCAAAACTGTCATGGAAGAATTAGGACTATAAGTCACCCGAGCCTATCATGACCTCTATTCCTTTGACTCCAAGAAAGTTCAATTTGTAGGAGTTATCAAAGACCTGGTCATAACCTTGTTTCAGTTTCCCATGAAAAGTGTGGTCATGGATATAGTAGTGGTCAATGTCCCCCCAAAGTTTGGTATGTTGTTGTCAAGATCTTGGATAAAAAGACTGGGGGGAACTTTGCAGATGGACCTCACATATGCTACTATCCCGGTATTTGGAGGAGAACATAGGAGGCTATACAGAGAAGCCCAACTGGCCTATATAATCAGTGACGAGGCCAACCCTACCAACCATCCCATTTTTTCCTTGGATACTGATTTAGGTTCCAGTCTACTGCAACTCACTCATGCTCTCGAGCCTCCCCTTAAACTCATAAAGAAGCCCACCACTCCTCATGAATTTCCTCCCTCCATCACCCCCATCTGGAAAATGTTTTTTGATGGAGCCTATTCTAGGGAAGGCGCTGGTGTTGGGGTGTTTTTTGTGTCACCTTCTCAGGAAACCATATCCCTATCATATAAGCTGGAATTTGAAACCACCAAAAATGTGGCAGAATATGAAGCTCTTGTTCTGGGTATGAGGGCTGCAAAAGAAATGGGAATTAAAAAGATAGCAATATTTGGAGATGCTGAGTTAATTATCCATCAAGTCAGAAATGCCTATCGTGCCAATAATCCCCGGCTCAGAAATTACAGAAATGAAGTATGGGACCTGATTGACAATTTCTTCTCAGCCTTCAACATCTCTTTTATTCCAAGGGAGGATAATGTTGTGGCCGATTCTTTAGTTGTTTCAGCTAGCCAGTTCAAGGTCCCTCAGCCGTCTATGGCCAAATATGATGTTGAGATAAAATATAGGCCCTCTGTATCAGACAATGTCAAGCATTGGAAGGTATTCGAAGATGATCTGGAAATCGAAAAAATTTCTCCAATCTGTTGATGAATTTTTTGCGTTGCACATTGATCAGGATCCTGACACGGGAGGTGACCCTCACCCTGAGGTGTTTTTAAATAAAATTGCTAACCACCAGATTATTCAACTACCTAGCAATCACATTCTGAGGGGACTAATTCCTTTAGAAAGATTGTTCAATGGAAATGATGTGGCAGTAAAGGGTAGAGTTTCATATGAAGATGCTGACACAGCCGAGTGCAACATTGGCACACCGGAGGAGCCTAAGTTTGTCAAGTTGTCAAGGAGTTTGACCACAGAACAGAGGGTTGAATATACTGAGTTGCTGAAAGAATTTGCTGATGTGTTTGCATGGACCTACGAAGACCTCAAGATGTATGACACATCTGTCATTCAACACAAGATCCCACCGAAGGAAGAGGCTAAGCCATTCAGGAAGAAGCTAAGATAGATAAATCCCATGTTGTTGCCTGTCATGGAGAAAGAATTAAGGAAGTTGTTAGAGGCCCAGATCATCGTCCCATTGAGATATTCCGAATGGGTGGCCAATTTAGTTCCAGTAAGGAAGAAAAGTGGAGAAATCAGGCTTTGTGTCGACTTCAGGAACCTGAACAGGAGTTCAAAGAAAGACAATTATCCCCTGCCCAACATGGAACACATATTGAAGAGGGTAACCGGTGCATCTAGGATTTCCATGATCGATGGTTTTTCTGGTTATAATCAGATATCGGTCATGCCTGAGGACAGAGAAAAAATGGCCTTCACCACTCCTTGGAGCACATTCATGTATGCCAAAATGCTTTTTGGGTTGATGAATGCAGGAGCCACATTTCAGCGGGCCATGGATATAGCTTTCATCGGGGAGAAAGACAAGTTTGTGGTGATCTATCTAGATGACATAACAGTCTTCTCCAGGTCAGATAAAGAGCACTGTTGTCACCTGAGGAAAGTTTTCTTGAAGTGTCGAAGGTTCGGCCTTTCCCTAAACCCCAAGAAATCTTTGTTTGCTATGAAGAAGGGGAAGCTATTAGGCCATATAGTATCAGCAGAAGGAGTGAGGATTGATCCTAGCAGAGTGGAGGAAATTTGGACCCTGTCACTTCCAAGATCTAAGAAGGAGGTTCAGTCCTTTTTGGGGAAGACTAATTTTCTGAGGAGATTCGTCTTGAATTTTGCTGAGCTAGTGAAACACATCACAACCATGCTCAAGAAGGGAAATGAAGTGAAATGGACCTCTGAGCCTAGGGAATCTTTTGTCCAAATAAAAAGGGCATTGATTGAAGCACATGTGTTGATCAGTACTGACTATTCCAAAGATTTCCTAATCTTCTCTTTCATTTATTTTGATACAATAGCAGCGGTCTTGTTGCAGAAATAAGAGGAAGGGCGAGAGTGACCCATCGCCTTCTTCAGCAAGGAATTAAGAGATGTAGAGGTCAAGTATGAAATCATGGAGAAATAGGTCTATGCCTTAGTGAAATCTCTCAAATCTTTCAGAGTCTATGTCTTGCACTCAAAAGTGACCGCATACGTTCCTTCAGCCTCTGTGAAGGACATCCTTATCCAGCCCGACATTGACGGGAAGAGAAGTAAATGGATAGCCAAGATCCTGGAATTTGACTTGGAAATAAGGCCTACCAAATTGATTAAAGGTCAAGGCTTAGCTAAGTTGTTGGCTGAAGCCAATTTCCAAGATTCGGGGTAAGTTTCATGAACGAATGCTCAGGAATTCAGCGGGGTCAGTTGTCTGAAATAGACCCTCAAACAGATCCCCCATTGGCTCGATGTCCTTGGTATAAGGATGTCATATATTTCCTACAGGAGTTGCGGCCCCCAGATGACCTGCAAAGAAACAAAGCAAGAGCTCTGAAGCTCAAGGCAGTTAGGTACTGCCTTATCGATCAAATTTTATATTGGAAAGACCCCCTGGGAGTGCTTTTAAAATGCATGGATCCACAAGAGGCCGACAGGATCACGGTCGAATTTCACAGTAGCCTATGTGGGGGGCACCATTCCTAGAAGACCATAGCCCACAAAATTCTCAGAGCTGGGTACTACTGGCCCACCTTGTTCGTTGATGTCCATAGAGGAGTTAGAGCCTATATCCCATGCCAAATATTTTCAGGAAAGCAACAGCTCAAGTCCCTGCCTTTAAAGCTTGTAGTTGTTTCGGGACCTTTCCAGCAGTGGGGCCTAGATTTTATTGGAGAAATCCACCGTGCGTCCAGCGGGAAGCACAGATGGATCCTGACTGCCATATATTTCTTTACTAAATGGATTGAAGCTATCCCCACCAGGAGTGATTCTCACAAGGTAATCATTGGATTCCTGGAAGACCTCATCGTAAGGTTCGGTTGCCCAAGAAAGATTGTTACTGATAACGCAACCTCTTTCAAGGCTGAGTCATTAGTCAAGTTCTGTGAACAATTCAGGATCAAACTAATTCACTCCACCCCATACTATCCCCAGGGCAATGGTTTAGCAGAATCCTCCAACAAAATCCTAACAAGGATCATCAAAAGATTATTGGAGGAAAACAAAAGGGATTGGAACTTGAAGCTGAAATTCGCTCTATGGGCTGATCGAGTGACCACAAAGAGATCTGTAGGAATCTCCCCTTTCCATTTAGTTTATGGAGTAGAAGTTGTCCTCCCTTCTCAGCTGGCTATTCCCGTAGCGAAATTATTCCAGAATCATCAAGAAGAGCCCAATGATATGATCCGAAGAATTCATCAGCTGATAGAAGTCCAACATGCCAGAGAGCAGGTAATGATCAGAATTCAGGACCATCAACAAAGGATCAAGCAGGTATTCGATAAGAAGGCCAAGAAGGAGGAGTTCCAGATAGGATACCTAGTACTAAAATGGGATGCTCCTAAGCAATACAAGGGAAAGCACGGAAAATTTGAAGCCCTATGGATCGGGCCCTTCAAAATCTCTGAAGTTTTCTCAAATACCACGTACAGGTTGCAGGATTTGGAGGGTGGAGAAGTTTTCAACAGCCCAGTAAATGGGCATTTTCTTAAGAAATGTTTTGTCTGAGCCTTCAGTGGCTCCTTTGTTTGTAAATATTGTCCTTTTGACTCTTTGTTTATTTTTGTTTTTTGGCTTAGTAAATGACTCCATAGCCCAATAGCAAGGCACTGGAACTGCAAAATGAGTCCTTAGAGAATCACAGGGATGACTCTATCCCCCATGGAGCCTAATGTTAGTAACATTTCTTTTCCTAGGCACAAGAGTATTCAAGTCTGCAAGTTGCAGGAGAAGCGCCCAAGCGCAACATGGAAAAATATCGTTTCAAGCTTCCAAGCGAGTAAGCGAGCGAAATTATATTGTCGACAGTCCAGATTCATCCTTAAGAGCAGATCGTCGGATGGCAGAAATCGCGGTTAGAGGATTTGCGCTGAGATTAGTGCAATGGATAGCGCCCATATTATGTGCAGGAATGGATGGCAGTCGTCCATCCCAAAGGATGCATGGCACGAGATCTAGTCACGTCAGCTTTTCAGCAGTCACGAGTTCAAAGGGTGAAGGTTTTATGTCGTTGTACATCTCGAAACCCCAAACCCTGAAGCACCGAAAGCGCCCAAATTCGGGCCCACAGTATCGAAGAGCAGTCTCAGCCATCCATCTAAAGGGGACACCTGGTGCGTGATTAGGCTCCCCACCTTTTCGCCCATCACGATTTCAAAGCGCAAGGAGCGGCTCCCTCGTATCCTTGATACATGAAGTGACGAGAGTGTCCAAAACTCGGGCCCACAGCGTCACCGAGTGGGTTTAGGACCATCAGATTTGAGAAGGACACGTGGCACCCAATTGAGACATCTCGGTGTTTCTCTCATCGCGAATATGATAAACAAGGATTAGCCCATTCATAGTCGGAAACGTCGAAGAGAGCATTAAAGAATAAACCCAGGGTCACAGCCCGTGGTCACCTGGGAAATAAAAGAGCTGCGCAAAGGGGGCCAAAGGCGTCGGGTCTAGTCGCTGATAGGTTCATCGTGTTCTCTGGGTGCCATTTGATCCGACCTCAAGCTTGGTTTTTGCTTGAAGTAAATGAAGGTGAGAAAGAGTGGTTGAAACCTCTCTTCATGCATTAAGTGCAAGGTATGGAGAGTCTGGCCAGCGGTCTGCTCGAGAGGGTCTTGTGTACCAATTTTTCCAAAGAGGCCATCCCCATTCCTCCACTAGACAGATGAGGTTTGCACACGCTAACTTGGCTCTTAATGGCTCAGCTACTCCACTTACAAGAGCCATGCGCAGTTAAGATGGCGTCTGACGAAGGATATCTGTCTGAATTCGGTTGAAGGGACACCAAGCCTTGGATGACTGAGCACGTCGCTATTAGGAAAATTTTCTGAGTATATAGACTCAGTCTTTGTATTTTGTAATCCATCGATGGTAGAGCAAAGCTCCCGATTGTAAAGTTTTAATAGACACTCTAGTTCTCTGGTTTTGCATCTATATGTAAGATTTCTTGTTTAATGACAGACAGTATTCTCATCCTATCTAGTTTTCATCTCATGCTGAGAGAGTTCGTGAACGACTGATTCGTGCGAATTGTTGCAATTATGTTATGATAAAGGATTTATTGTTGCATTGTTGTATTCTCTGATGTTTTTCATTTGAATGTAAGAAGATCTTGCGTTTAGATGCCTTCCACTACAATCTGTTAGAAACCAGATGTTTACGACAGACCTTACATCTCTCTGATACAAGTCTTCCCCCTACTCACCCTTACTACAACTTACTGTCTCAAGTTTGTCTAAGACCTCACTTGCATATGCATGCCTGGCCTAGTTTCGGAATTAGAACCACATCATTTTGAGTTAACTTCCATTCGATCACCCCTTTTACAAACAAATCATGACATAAACTGATGGGCGTTGGTCTCTGCTCCTGCTGCAATCCAGGGGTGACTTCTGACGCTAACACACTCTATCGGTCCACCAAGTGGACACTACATTGTTCACAAGTGAGCGTATATCTTTTGCAAAGGGTATATTATGATCTAAGTGTTATTCTAGATTCAGTCAAATATAGGTTATCCCAATTGATAAAGACTGAAGTATCAGTACTAGTGCTTATGGATGCTATTGTGGGTATAAGGTCTTAGTTAATGAATGATATTATGAAGGAGATAAAGACTTGAATTCAAGAAAATATTTAACAATTCATATGTATAAACTAATTATATGAAGGCATAGTCGAGTTAATTGAGTCAACTAAGTCATATTTTAGTTGAAAAAGAAAAATGTAGTCAATTATTTCATTTTATTATGTCAAATGTAAAATTTGAGTCAAAAGTGGAAGAGAGAGGGTTAAACGTGAGTCTATAAGGTAGGTGATCCTCTCCATTATGTAATGTAAGTCAGTCTTTAGTTGACGAGATCATTTCTTCACCAACTTAAGTCAATATTCAGTCGACAACACTTAGTTAATTTTGTAATGTTCATGCAAAGTCGTAGCCAATTCCTCCTTCATGAAATATCAAAAGCAGACTCTAGAAAAGCATAAAGAAGCACATAAGTTTGACAAGCAATAGAGAAAAGCAATAAAATATTAAGCATTGATGATGAGCATGTTGGCAGCGATTATTAACATTCAAGAAAGAGACATCTCTAGACAAACACACACAAGAGCTGAAAAGAAAAGATGATGACATGAGAATATTGAATTTATCAAGCCCCCTGTTATAAAATGTGCAAAATAGTTCCTAAGTTGTGACCTCGAAATCCAGAAAGTTGATAAATGGTAGGTTGGTCGAAGCATGGTGTTCCACCATATGGTGTGTGCAGGGGAAATATGAGCCCAGGACGAGCCACTCACCACTTTGAAGTCACTAGAGAGAAAGGTGTAACAATATGATCAAGAGGACCATTGTTGGGTGGGAGAAAAGTGTTGCGAGACTCACTGAATACACAAGAATTTACCAGATTGAAGACAAAGGATAAAGAGTAATAGGTCATTGGTTGTTTGTAGAATTTCTCGGGAAGAGCAAGGATTTGAGTGTGGGGGAGATGTTGGGAGGCATCTTAGGCCCTTGTAATAATAATAATACATTAGACACTTGATATTAAATAAGTATATGAAGATATATGTAGTAAAGAATAAATATATAAGAGAACTTAATGAATGATTAGTTGGAGTGGGTGCAACCGCTCCAACCATCCATATAATGTATAAATACTCTTAAAGAAGGAATATGAAAGCGGATGGATATCCTTCCCCACATTTATCTCCTTCTTTCTTGTGATTGTATGTGTGTCCTTATGTTCTTAATGTGTATCTCTTTAATATTGGCCCTAATTCCCTAGAATACAACAATATCCATGTTGTCAATGTCTCATTTTATAGTTGTACTCCTTTATCGACACAAAATGTCGTGTATACATCAAATTGATTAAAGACATTGTGTATATCATTCTCAAAAGAGAACATATCCATCAAAAGTTCAAAACATCTTCAAATCATCCTAATCCTTCAATGTTCATAAGTGATTACATCAAATCTAGTTTGGATATTACTCCATGATGTCCCCTTTCACTGGTCATTGTTTCTGGTAAGTTTTGACGAATATGTTATAGGAACAACAAACATGTTCATTGAAACCTTGCCGCAATACGATGATGGATAATTTCATCTCCTTCATGGTTAAGTTATAATTTTGTCATTTGATTCTCGAATTCTTTGTGTGAGTCATATTTGAGTCTTGAAACCCTCCCATACCATCAACACATGCATCTACTATAACCATGTCAAATTTCAGTGCATACAAGCACAAACTAAAAAAAATTCAATGTTGGCCCCATTCACAGGTCACTCTGTGCAGGGTCAAATTAAAGAATAATTTCCACTAATTGATAATTAATGGACAAACTTGAAAATTTTTAGATGAACCAAAGTTAAAATTGGAGATGATGGTATAAACTTGAATGAGATTCTCTTGGTTTTATACCTTCTACGTGGTAGATGAGCTCTTAAATCATCCTTTAGGCCCTTGAATACTATTTTTGTTTATCTGTATACCATGTAAAAACCTTAAGAATCATCTATAGTTCATAAAACCTTGTAATGGTGCCAATATGACACATAGGACAAATATTTCATTTATAGGGAATATGTGGTGGTTTTAGACCCTATGCATGGTTTTGGAGTCCTAAAATTGTTTTGTATACCTTAATACATTTATAGTTCCTCCTCATACCATGTCCATGACTTAGAGAAGCATAGTTTGAAAAAATTCAATGCCAACCCCTTTCACTGGTCGTTGTTTCTGGAAAGTTCCAACAAATATGATATAGGAATGACGAACATGTTCATTGAAATGGCCTCGTAGCAATACAATGATAAGGATGATGACAAATACGATGATGGATAATTTCATATCCTTCATAGTTAGGTTGTAATTTTGTCATTTTGTTGTCGAATTCTTTGTGTGAGTCATATTTGAGTCTTGAAACCCTCCCATACCATCAACACATGCATCTACTATAACCATGTCAAATTTCAATGCATACAAGAACAAACTGATAAAAAAAAAAAAATGTTGTCCCCATTCACATGTCACTCTGCATGGGGCTAAATTAAAGAATAATTTCCACTAATCGGTAATTAATGGAAAACCTTGAAAATTGTCAGGCAAACGGAAGTTAAAATTGGAGATGACGGTGTAACCCTGAATGAGCTTCTCTTGGTTTCAAGAATAATGTATTCTCTACTAAACAAGGTCAACCACGTGAAGGTGGAATATCATATGGCCCCTCCCCCCCACACACTTCACATCACTCTCAATTCCCCAATACCAAATTTATCTATTGTAAAATATTTGAAAGCAACATAGTAAGAATCAATCATAGAAACTAAGAAAAAAAAATTAAGTTAAATGAAAGAGAACAAATCAACTAAAAACATATAAATACATACCTCGTACATTTCAACATTTTGATATCATTAATATTATTCTTCATCCAACTCAACATATATATCATCCTGTTCAAAATTGATGTTGAAAGCATTGGCCATATCAACATCATCATCAATGTTTTCATTTCCAATCATATCATCATCAGGAACATTGCCTCCTACATTTGATTTGACTTCTTCAAGTTCTTCATCTAACACATCGTCGATATCATCTTCATCCAAAACATTGTCTATAACATCTCCTTGAACTTCTATGACATCTTCGGCTGACACATGAACTAGTTGCTCCTCTACATCATCGTCTTCTTCAATATCATCTTCTTCCACTACATTATACTTTATCGGCCTTCCTCTTGGATCATATCTAACATATGACCAACCCCTTCTACTTGGAAACTCTGAGTAAAATAACTATTCGCATTGACTTGGAAGAACATATGTCTCTAATCTTGGCTCAACATTCCTTGTATTAACCATGGTAAATTTGTTAGCATGTTGATTAACAGTTCTATCATGATCACATTCCTTCATTCGTAGCTTGTACCATTTGATGTCAAATAGAACTAATTTGAAGGATTTAAATTCACACTCAATTATATCATCCAAAAACCCATAGTATCAATTTTTAGAGACTTTTGGATGTACGTCACTTCTAGAGGAATATTAGTAACCTGAATTATTGCAGTTATCCCACTATAAAAAAAAATCATCTTTTCATCCAACTTTTTGATGTGAAATTTGTGACCATTGCACCACATAGACTTGTGGTGTTTCAACTAAAATATGCCAGATCCACCTTTTGTACATATTGTTTTTTTTTAATTTTCTTTTCTGTTTTTTTATTTTGGTTCTTTTCATTTTGCTTGATTTTGATTTATTTTCAAATAATGATGTCTGATTCACCATTTCATTTGTGGAATGGAAATTGGAATTTTCATTCATCAGCAAGAGATGACAACTCCTCGAAGCACCAGTGATGTGAATGCTAAAACTCAGGTCAGCAGAAGTAATTTTTTGTTCAAAACAGTTTTCTTGGTTTCTCTTTAAAATTACGAGAAGACACGATTATCATTAATAAAACTCTTAACATTGTCCATGTTTTAAGGAAAACAACTCAATTATACCTTCATCTCCTTAAGATGGTTTCTTAACATAAATCTAAGTGTTTAGATCATGATGAAGGTCATCAAACGAGAAAATAAGTTGTAAAATATCAAGTTTTGATTTCAAAATCTAAGATTTTTAGCATCACCCCGCTCTCTTGAATATCATAAAGTTTCTATAAATTTGTAAACAAATTCTAGAGAGTTAAAGGAAATGCAAGGTGTGGGAAGTTTCTTTAAACCTACCGAGACACTAAACAGGTCTGCTGGCAGTGGGTAAATGCATGCATGAACAGGCCTGCTGGCAGCGAAGAAATGTCAGGTTTAAGAAAATTTTCAGGTATGTCCTTTTGAATTGATCAAAACTAAAGATGTTCTTTATCATGAATGGACGACCCTTGGATAGGACAGAGGTGTTAGAGTGGGTTAAATGACATCCCTTCCTAGGCTATGGATGCCTACTGGAAGTAGTGGCCCTGTCAACGGTATCGGATTCGGTTACCTAAACATTGTTTCGCTCGTAATCTAGATTTGATACTAGATTGCATTTTTTACAGAAACACATATGATGCTAGACTACATTATTTTCTAAGTTTTGATCAGGATGCTTGACCTGTTGTCAACTATTTCTTAAAAATTCATTCTTTCTGATTCACCCTAACATGAATTTTCTAGTGATGCAGAGATAACGGCTTCGCCCAGTGCGTCGTCATTGTTGGCAACCACACCTGATTTTGATATTTAACACGATCAAAAGAGATTACACTTTTCCGTAGCTTCCATCACCTCAAATTTGTAAACATTTTTTTGAGTTTTGAAATGATTGTTGGATTAAAGATTACCTTATTGAATTCTTTATTGCTTGCATTTTTGTTTGTTTTATTTTTAATTCATGACTGTAAGCATGAATTAAACATAAAACTTGGCTTGGTTTAATAATTTTGTTTCTTAGAAATATATTTTAAAAATCCATCCATATGTAATTGAAATTCAAATCTTATGAAATGGTTGCTTAATCCATTATCATTTTTTTTGTTTTAATATGGTCCTTATGAATTCAATGGTTCGATAGCTCATTGTCGAATTGTTTTGATACATGAAGAGCCTTGGTTAATTTTTGATATTCTTCTTATGATTTCAATGGTCGTATCAACATTCATACCAATGAGTATAGACCTGTTGTACTTGCATTTTCACGTTACCTTGCTGGCTCAAAACATTAATGAAGCTATTCATTATCTGGATAGGGTTTTGTACTCTATAGTTTTGGCACTCATTGCAAGATATGGTAAGGAATACAATGAACCCTCTAGTTTTCGTTCTCACTATATGAGT
>JZKD02S1034293.1:53110-64052 GCA_000966675.3 Picea glauca | reverse complement strand
TTGCTTGGTGACATTAAGTTTTGCTTTATCACATACCCAACCAAGAGGATAAGGCTTTGGATGTGGTTTAGTTTCAAGACCCATCTTTTTGACAAGTGCTTCAGATATCAAGTTTTCTTGGGAATCCGGATCAAATAATGTATCTATCTTAGTGTGTTTAGATACAACTCTTATATGAAATAATTCATTCCTCTTCTGTTCATCATCATGAGATTCATTATTGGAATTTGAACTAGCATGAAGGGAATCTTTACCTTGTACTCCAACCGTTGTGATCTTTCCTTCGTCTCCTGAATTAGAACCAAGATCTTGTTGCACTGTAACAACGTTCTTTGTCTTCCCCTTTCCACTGAACTACTTCAGTCTCTTCTCTAGATGTAGTTTCCAACAGTGTTCATCATCATGATAACTTTTCTTGCAATGAATGCAAGATGGCTTTCATTATTCTCTCTTTTCAGTGGTTGTCTTCTTGTCCTTCCTTTTAAACTTATTAAATGGCTTATGTGGGAAATTGGAAGGTTTCTTTGTGGGATCTTCTTGAATATGTTTTCCCATGTTATCAAGGTGAGTGGCTTGCACACAAACTTCATCAAGACTGGTGGGGTTAAACAATAGCAAAGTATGACGAATATAACTGTGAAGTGCGCTAATATACTTCGTTAAATTTTCATAAGAATCCAAAGGAATGTTTAATGCAAGAGATTTCTTCCTAAATTCTTTCGTGAAACTTTGTACAGTTTGACCTTTACTTTGTCTTAAATTTTTTCATTCCATCATTGCTTTATGTAAATAACCCAATGGATAAAATTGCTTCCTTATCATTGATTTAAATTCCGACCATGAGGAAAGAAGATTACCACACTTAATTATGTCCTAAAGTTTTCTCTCCCACCATACGAGAGCGGTGCCTTACAACCGAAGAGAAGCCAGTTACACTTTAAATTCCTCTTCATTAATCTGTTGAACACATCAATATACTTCAACCCGTCGAATCCAATTATCTAGCTTTTCAGGATTAGCATCTCCATTAAACATAGTTAAAGCAAATTTTACATCAAGCTTTAAGAATGGTTTCTTAAAAGTATCTTTATGGCTAGAATGATGAGAATGCTTAGAGGAAGAAGAGATAGAACTTGAAGGTGAAGATGGAGGCTTAGGAGGGTCTCCTCTAGCCCCTTGATTTACTGAAGCATTATCATCAGCTTGTGCTTCCTTTTTCTTCCCTTTCTTCTTCATCCTCTTCTCGTAGTCTCCATACATTCGCTCGACCATTTCTAACATGCGATAAAATATCATATGGAAGTTTTTCTCCTATTCAACACGCTTGTCCTCTTCTTCCATTCTCTTCCTTCAAGATGCATAGCCAACTTCAAGATTGAAATTATTAAGAGTTCCTTCACCTTGTTTATGCTTGGCCCTAGCCAGCATTCACACTCAACAATTCAAGTCAAAGATAACTTCTCTGATACCAACATGATCCAGGATCTTTTCATCAAAGTGACTTACAAATAATTGTATTAAATGAGCATAAATTAAAGTGCACCATTAAAGAAGGAAAATCTCAATAATGAAGAGACATAAGCATCAAATCTGAACACAAAAAATTGATAATGGTGTTCATCCCTGGTGGACTACGTCTCTAGGTACTGCTCTCAAATGGGTAGGCCTTTTTATTAAATCAACAAAATAATTTGGAAAAATACATAAGTATACCTCATTATGGAATTAAGATGCAGAAGCTTTGCTCATATCAGAAAACAGACAACACCATTGAATTCGTGGCGTCGAATTCCCAAAAATGATTGTCTCCACGCCTCAATATGACACTGACACTCCCAAGCCCTTGAGAAATATTGTCTCATTTTTCGGCCCTACTCCCTACATTTAATTCTATGTACTGCGTCTCGATTTTTGTGCCTATCCATACCATCATTCCCTCCCCTATCCATGGGTGAACTCAAAATTTAACGAAAAAGTGGGGCGGACTACACAACATAGTTTGTTGGCCCAATGATGGCAAATGTTATTGTTAAGGTGTTGTATAGGGGGAGGTTCTAGGGTCGAGCTCACGGGCCTCCCCTTTTGGTTTATAGTTATAACAATGTATTTATATGTGGAATGGAACCTTGTCAAGTTTGGAGCGTTGTTTGGATATGTCGGAACTTATAGTTTGGCCACAAGATTTGGCGGGCCCGTTTTTTTTTTTTTGAAATTTGGTTTCGAGCCCTCATTGGGAATTTACCCACTGTCACATGACAGCCAACCATTGGCCCATGCCAACCACTTTCATGTCACCTACCACATCACCTGCCACATCAGCCTGCCATGTCACCATACGATCTGCCACGTCATTGTACGGACTACGACGTGGCACTTTTTCATTGGTCCACGGATTGACACGAAAATGCCAAAAAACAAGTGACATTTGGTAGCCTCTGGTGTTGCCACATCACCATGATGACATCATGATAACATCATCATGACACATGTCACCCTCTGTGTGTCCACGTACACTATACGGATGTTGACATCAGCAATACAGATGTTTACTCATCCCTGTTGATTGGGCTAGCTTGACCAAAAATTTGACCGTGAATATATTTCGATCCGTAACTCCGTTTGAAAAGTCGTTTATGTCGTTAGAAATATTGTGACGCGCTCTTCATGATGATGCTAATTTCATTGAGTTTTTAGGACTTTGAATTTTTTCCCTTTCTCTGCCTACTGAGGCCATTCTAAGCTTCCTGAGTTGCTTCTATGAATTCTGAGCTATCCTTAGTCTTCTATGGATCCTTTTTGGATCAAGTACTCTTTTGACATCTCCACCAAGTTTTTCTATGTTGCATCCTCTATGTCAATGACGTGGGTATCCCTATGCTCTCCTCAATACAATATCTTCACATTCATGTCATTTTGTTAGCATTATTACCCATATAAAAAACATTTTCATTTTGTTTTACTTATTGAGAATTCTATTAAATAAAATCAATAAAAATTTAATAACTTTCAAAACTTAAAAACACTTACCTATATCACCCAAGAAAACATCAGGAGGGACGGGCATATCAGGGTCCCTGTTGAATTTTATCCCTTCATAGGGATATTCTTCAATGGTTATAATCTGAGGGTTTCACAAATAAAAGAAGTCATCGTCATAGGGATTTGAAAGGAACCCACCTCTCATCCATTGTATGAATCCATCCCATCATGTCGTGTATCGAACTCTAAGGCTGTGTGGTCCCATGAACACTCTAGGAATAATGGTTGGCACCCTCTCGAAGAAGAAGGTGCAAAGGATGTTGTTGTGGCCGAAATTTTTCATCTTCCCATGTTTGCACTCGGTCAATTGTGTCTTCATGTATTGTAGACAAGACAAGATCCAATCATAAATTGTGGGTCTCAATCACTCCACCACATAATACATTTGTGGTATGGAGGCTTGGTGCAATGTTGTTGATCATGTGATCCTAGAAATGGTCAAAAGGATGATCTTTAAACTCAGACTTTCTATGTTTTGGATTGGGATCTAGCTCCCAACTTGTTGAGTCCCTGGAGTGTAGTAAGAGGCAATGTATTCTTCAATAGTCATTTCACCTCCTCCTCGTGTGCAAAGGTTGATAATGTCACCTTTTCTTGAAATTATTCTAATAAATTAAATGTCCTCCACCTCTATCTTAAGAGGTTGACCATCAAGCATAAATGCATCTACATCTGGTTCCCAATAGTTAATCAAAAGTTGTAGTAATATTTTTTGGACTTGCAAATTACTTGTCTCAAAGAAATTTTTAAGACCACATTGTCGGAGGGATTCCATGGCCTTCGGGTCATCAATTACTTGGTTGTCTATGCCCCCATTCTCCCTCTCTCTCCATTCTTTAACCATCCTATAATTTTTTAGAGCAAAAAAGGGGTTAGCAATTCATTTTTTTCCTTTTGAACGAACTTGTATGTGACTTCCTTTTAGGAAATTCATGTACATACGTGATTTTAATGAATATAGGGCATGTATAGGGCCTCCTATACACACCCAACACTAAAAAAAGGTGCGTACAAGCCTGCCCTCTTTAAAAAATAAAAGATTCTACCTAAAAATTGACAAAAATTGAAAGTTGCTTGGATGAAAATGAAGAGAAGGAGGAGCTCTCTTCCCTGGTCCAGACAGTGTTTGATTTCATCCTTTGTAGCTATTGCAACCATTGGGTGAATTTTAGAGGGTTTCTTCAAACCAAATTTCACTATTTTGGGTAAAAATGCAAATGGTATTGTAAAATTGGTATTTTGACTATTTAAACCTAGTTTTTACCCACTTTGATATAATTTTTCAACCTGATTATGTTTTTGAATACCTAATGGACTAATTTTTTCGAGTGTAGATTACATTTTATGGTGCATATTTTTCATAAAGATGATATACCATGGTGTTTTTTCGGCCTGTCAATCCACTTATTTGACTCTTCAAAGGTGATCTTTTTTATTACTGGCATATAGGATCGGATTTTTCCACCTTGAATTTTGCACGTTCAATGACGATTATACATCTTCCATAGGGTCAATCCCACTTACTTGCAACACAAGCCTTTCCACATTGAATTTAAGCGTTGTCTTGTTTTTGGTAGAGCCTACCACTCATGGGAATCCTAGATAGCACCTTGTTTTTCCTTTTGGTGCTCGTGTTGAAGTATCTTTATAGGCTCAGGAGTCTTGTTTAGTCCCTCCATGACATTGTGTTGAAACCTCATACTCTTCTCAATTTTTTTGGCTATTACCCATGGGGCTCCCATACTTTTATGTTGAGTTGTAATTGCATTGCATATTTACCACTTGCACTTTTGAGCCTAATGCCAACTTCAACATGTTGTTGCTTAACCAATTGCTTATGCATTCTCATTAGTTGTCAGTGTTGCAATCTTTTCCTTTGCGACTTGACACATGTATCTTAGGAGGAAACATCCCCCCGAGTGTCCATATCTTGCACGTGTTTCCTTGCATTGAGCATAGGTATGTTCCTTGTGCTTGGAACTAGTTTTCTTTCCCACTACACTCATTTCCGTCACTGTACTTTAGCATTATTTTATTCTTTTTTAGGATTTATAATATGAAAAAAGACAAAAAAAAATGCATAACAAAAAAAAGAGCATGGGAAAGATTCTTTCTTTCACTATTTTGGCAGTAGTCGAGTCTCCCTTGAACAAAGCACAAAGTTTTGAGGCTTTGTCTCAACACTTTGGGTTTAGTATGGCTTTAGGAAACTAAACCAATTACATAGAATTTTTAATCCTCTAATTGGTTATTCTTCCAATCACTACGAAGAGTCTATCGATGCCTCATGTATCACAGACTTATGTTCTCATTCATATTTCAGTCCATGCTGCCTAAGTCACTCTATTATGTTGTGTTTTTGTTCAAGGGAAGTTTTAGCCTGTGTCATCCATTCCTCGGAATTTATGACTTTGAAAGTTGACCTTCTTGTATGTCAAGTACTTCTCAGAATCACAAGCATCTTTATATTATAATAGTGTTGGTATGGAAGTTCCCCATTGACTTCATGTTGGCAGGTCAACTCTTATCGTCTATGACACATTGCAATGAGAGTTTGACCTAGAGTCACACCCTGGCCCCATTTACATAATTGATAGGTGACTTTGTGCTTAGAAAATGACACTCCATCACTAGTCGTTGACTAAGTGGTTTTCCTTATGTTCAACGGAAAGAAAATTATTCACACGTTGGAATTCATGCAATACCTTGGATTCCATTTGTCCCCATTGGTGTTTTTCTCACTTATGTCCATAGTTTTTATCATTGGTTATTATTCAAAGGGTCACTTTCATGCACTATTCCATCTATTGCATGTGAGAGACGTACTTGGTGGTGGGTCATTTCAATCTTTTTGTCTAATTTCTTCCAAATCTTTGGCCTTCTACTTTTCTTTGTAATGGATGATGGGGGATGCCTTAATGCCCTCCTTCCAGGGGATGTCTTCCTATCGACTTCAGAACATATTTCTCTAGGATAGGGATCGAAAGTTTTTATTATTACTTTGGGGCTTACAGTCATCAGTGGCAGTTTCCCTTGCTATTGACAGTGGGAATACATCAATGTCCCCTAATTGATCAATTCTACAAGTGTTCTATGTCAACTCCTTTATTCACACTTACTACAATGTACTAGGAACCTTGACACCCATTATCATTAATGGTGGATGGTATCGTGTTTGTTAACGATATACATCAATGACCGATAATCAAATGGTGTCTCACCGTGTTCGACTTCAACACATCTATTTGCATAGTGTAGATCAGTACCATTGATGATTGATTTGAACACCTTAGGTATGTAGTGTTATGCTACCACCCAAGTTGTGTTGGATAGTACCACTTCCACTTATGACATCGGTACTTGTGGGGAGGTCAGTTGTTCATTTCTTGTTTCCAGACATCCCCCTCTGATTCAAAGACACAAATCCAATGTGTATCCCTTTCGTGGCTATGATCTATTTTTTACATGGATCCACTGTGTATTCATTTTTGTGGCCATGATCATTGCTTCTATATATACATATTTAATGGATCCATAGTGTACTTGATTTGGAGTCCATGCTTTTTTCACTCTTGAGCATGGGTATGCCCGCCTCGGGAAGAGAGTATTCTTAATTGTTTTCCATTGTAGGTTATGCTCTTGGTCTGGATTTTGGAAACCTTCACCTAGTCCCAATCCATCCTCACCTCCTAGATTTATAATGTATTCCATCCATCAATTGCTCTTATGACCTCACACATTAGGGGGTAGCTATTATAACATCAATTGCCACCAAATATGCATTGATAACCTGTTTTTCCTTTCTCTATCCTACTTGCAGACATTAATCCACTTTACCTCCTCTATATTCTTAAAAAAACAATATTTTTTTACATGTGCATGCCCTAACAACTATGCAAGGCATGTATATGTGTGTTTCTCCACTGAAAGTCACGTACATCTCATTTTTTCTCAAAAAATAATATTTTTTGTATTTTTAGTTGGGGCACGGATTTACCCAGTTCTTGGCCTCCAATTGCCCATACACAATCATTTCCAACCACTTGGATATGGTATAAATTGAGCCTAAATCACGAGGATAGGAGAATAATACTTGAAGAAAATTATGTTTCAAATTTCCCACCTTGTCTACAAGCCCTTATTTCCCTACTGTTGATTCATATCCTCAGACCTAGAAACCCTTATTTCCAAATTTTTCCATGCTTCATATATCTGGCCAAGAATTTTCTCTTTGTCTTATTTGGGTCTACATTAGCATCATAGTTGGAGGTGAAACTTATAGTCTGTGGCCTAGGTGGAGGGACCTGGAGTCCAGCCTTGAAGCAATGTCACAACAGGTGCAGGTGATAACTACCTATATTATGTTTTCAAATAATAAAGATACATCTTTTATTAGAACACTAATTGTTGCAATTACCTTTGCTTTCAATCATTTTCATAAAAGTTAGTTATTGTATAATCATTTTCCTTTGTAGTTTTATACTTGAGTGTTTTGCAGGTTGAAAAAGGAACAATTTGGAAGGAGTACGATAGGTTTTCAACCATAGGATATTCATGAGACGTAGGACACATGGTGTGTGTTGTTACTTGAGATGTTCCTAGATGTTAGGAACATGCCAAGACCATTTTCAACCAAGTTATGATTGCAAGCTAGCCCTTACATCCACAGGGGGCTCGCTCATCAAAATATATCAATTGGATGCCCACTGTCACTAAGCAGCAACTCTCATCATAAATCCCATATGTCAGATTTGTATGAGGTTTAAAAGGAGGATAGACTAGCTAGGATAAATGATAGCAATGTTGGATTAAAGTATGTAATACCTCTCAGATCTATGGCCTAATCCACTGGGCATGGAGTCTCATTCATTAGAGCACAAACACTTGTTCATGAAAGGTAGAAGAAAGGAAGAAAAACATTGAAATCTCATACTTTGCAGAGGGAAAAAAGTAATCTCTACAAATTCGAAATGAAGAATAATCAATTTGTTGGGCATTTCCAATGATGAATCCAGTAGATCAAAAGTGAGAGCATGTAAGACAATGTATCAGGGTTATGATTATTTTTATATGAAAAGAAAGGAACAACTCCTCCCTCACTCATAAGGTTTAACAATTTAACTCAGGTCCAGTCAAAGCTCACAACATATATATTGAAATATGAGATCTTAAATATTCCTTTATGTCTGCAATAGTGGAGCTTGTACCAAAATGTTACACTATTAACCCTAACAATAATCTTACTACAAAATAAAAATGAACAATGATGACATAATGAGAAGCAAAATACAAAAAATAGAAGAGAAGACAAGGCTCTAAGTGGAATGAGCCATGAATCCTTGAATTAATCCATCATGATAAGAGAGATTGCAATGACTCTATGAGCTTCCTACATAATGCATCCTTACTACCAAGAAAAACCTCTTAAGCTGCTAACCCTCTTTTTTCCCTCATACAAAGCCCTTTTTATAAGAACATAGTTCCTTTCTAAAGACAAAAATTTGTTTCTTCATAGTTCAACGAAGATATTCGTTTCTAATTTTTTTGGAGAAAAATCCACCTTTTTCTTCCTGGAACTTTAATTCAGAAATAATGAGACTCCAAGTGGTAACAACCTTCCATAAACTTTAAAAACCAAGTTGTTGCAAATTCGCAACCCTATTTTCTGCTAATTTTTAGGAATTTTTAATGTTCATAATTGGTTGAATAAATATTTCCAAATTGTTCTCCTCAATCTCAGCTTTCCAACAAGCCCTTGCAAGCCTGATTCCGTGCCCTAGATCTCGAGATATAAGCGTTTGAACCGGAAGCACAAGAGCCATCAATCTGTTGGTTAAGTGCATAGGATCCGTTGATCATACCTAGGAAACTAGAAAAACGTGATTATAAAATCAAAACTAGTGTTTTTTCAAGAGGCGGTAAGTGGGTTGTTTTTATAACACCACGTTGCTCGGAAAATGGTTTTGCATTGACTTCAGCATATAGCGAGGTTGCCTCATCGTTTGACACGTCGCATCAGCAGTAAAGCTTGTGATGTCATCGCACTGGGGGTTGTTCCCGTTAAACATTTGCATATGGGAAGAGCGCAAACCGTTGATCTCGTTATCTTCTAAAATTGAGGGCTCATAATTACCACAATAGACCTGCACCATAACACAACATCTACGTTAGTTTCAACATTTTAAAACTTATAAATAAATCACGAAGTTGCGACTACATATTATAACCTAAACTAATATATGATATATACAACTATTATATCTATAATCAAATAATTAACTCGATCCAAACAAAAGAAAACCTAAGTAAAAACTAAAATTAATTAAAACCAAAATTACAACTAAAACTAACATTGTTGCAAAATTTAAATAAAATTAGACTAAATTATAATAAAATTAACATAATATCTAAACCTAATCAAAACTTAAACTTAATATTAAAACTATAGTAAAGATATCAAATCTAGATTAAGTAAGAAAATTAAAAAGTAAATTAATATAAAGTTAAAGGTGCCTATTCTAATCAAGATTTTGATTTTTCTATTTAAAATTTAACCTATGTTATTGATCCAGGTGGATATTGGTGGTCACCCACCTATTCCAAATTCCAACTGGCTCATCTTGACAGTTTTCAGTTCAGCATGTTTCTCTGTAATGGGGACATTTCTTTGTAATTGTGGGTTTTGCACTTACGGGACTGTTCTAAATCCCTACACAGCATCCAGGTGGATATTGGTGGTCACCCACCTATTCCAACTGGCGTATTTTGGAAGTTTTCATGTCAATACATCTTTCTATACTTCCAGGAACTTTTGGGGGCTCTAAACAGTTTTTTCTTGGATTTCCACAGTCAAAGTGTGGATAGAGTCAGAGTTTGACAACATAATGCATAGTTATTGAAAATACCTTTTCAACGGGCCATCACATGCCTAAAATAGAGATCGTGTGCAAAAGTTACGACCCCAGGAAGTTAATGTACTAACTTACCCCAACGGGGCCCACATGACTTTTGGCGCTTCATCTCCTAGGGTTAGGTTTTTGGATGTCTAGGGTTTTGGCATTCATGTTTATCATAAAAAGGACTTCAGAGCCTCATTGTAATCATCTTTTTGTGAATGAGCATAGCCGTCACATCTCTTCTCAGAGATAAAGTTGTCACCATTATAACGAGTCTTGCACTCTGTATTTTTACAGTCTCTGTACATTTATTTCATTAATAGAAATCATGTATCATTGTATTTCTTTGTTTCTGGAAATTTTTATGTGTATTTCATTGTAATATCTCTGCTTTCATTTTGTTACGAAAATAATCAGGATCAGTTACAACATTAGGCTCCATCTTGGGATTGTGGCTCCCTGCGAGGCACTAAAGAACAACAGACCTAGTGCCTTCTTTATTGGGTAATGGATTCAATAAAATGTAAATTTATTCACAAATATTATAAAACTAGGTACTTTCTTCTTATGAAATTGAACCCTATATAGAAGTAGTAAAACTGTCAATATACAGAGATTAAAACATGCTTAAGAATAAATTTCAAGAAAGGCTAATAAAATATTTCTTTATTAAAACTTACTCAAGATTTGTCAAAAAAAATCAGTCTAAATTAAGCTAAAATACCAGATTTCTAACTGACTTTGTCTTTACTCAAGGTTATAAATAATATTTAGATTAATTTTAAATAGACCTAATCAGATCAGGATACAGAAATCAGTGAAAAATAATTAATAACAGAGTATTAAATAAAGGTATGTAGAAACAACCTTGACAGACATCACATATATTGTTTCATTGTCAGCAGGGGTCCATAGCCCCAGTGAATTTATTTGCATACCCCAAATTGAATTTCCTTTCACCACTTCATTTAAATAATTTCATTTATTTGAGATGAGGGCAATAATTT
>JZKD02S1034293.1:0-51407 GCA_000966675.3 Picea glauca | reverse complement strand
CCCATTTCAACAACAAAACACATTAGTGGAGTTAGAAAACAAACACTTCAAAAAATCATTTAAAATTGGAATAAATTTAGTCTCTTTGGGTGAAAGAAGCTAAACACTACGAGTTTTGTTTTTTCTCAAGGTTCACAAAAAGTATTATGAAGTCAAAAAATGGGGTTGCACCTCGATTTGTGAAGACTTTTCCTTTGAAAGATAGATAGGAATAACCTAGGAGAGTATCTCTAGTTGAATGATTGGGCTCTTGAATAGGGTAGTTTTTCTCCTATTATGAAGTATACACATTTGAAGCAGGTGCAAGTTACATCCTTCTATAGGGAAATTTTGGAAGAGGGAATAATTAAGTGTAGGAATCAAAGATTCAACTCATTCAATCCCGGAGAATGTTATTTCAAAAGGGATAAACTTCAGAACCAAAATGATGCATGCATTAAGTTAACAAGGATATGCTTATTCTTGGAATGAGAATTCAAATTCAATGCAAAGGAATTTTGTAATTCACCATCTATGAAGGCATTGGTAGTTTTAAACTAATGTGTTATCATGAAATGGATAACGCTTGAAACAAAAGAAGATGTAGTCATGCGTACCTTATAAATTTGATGTAAATTCTGGAGGATGTGGTATAGAGGTTGTTCTCACAATTTGTAAGAAGATTGCAACAAATGCACGAAATGTAGAGCTTGCTTGCTAGTGGAGGGGTCACTATGACTTCGAAAGCTCAATTTATACTTGATGCTCTCCTAGGAAGGTAGACTCTAGAAAATCTATGCTACATTTGATTACCTGGATTTTCTTTTATAAAGATTGGCCTTGGCCCTAGCATATTATATTCAAATGCATTTAGAATTTTTTGTAATTCTTCAAAAGATTATGTATTATGATCAACATTAATTTGAAAGGAGAAGTGGCATGAATGCACCATCAATGCTAAAGTTCTCATAGATAATTTATCAATGCATAATGCTTGAATTTCTTTGAGAGCATGATGCATGCATCAAGGCAAATTTGGGAAAATGTGAAATTTGAGGTTTGAAAGAGTTTTGATGGACCATCAATGACCTTCAAATGATATACTTATAATCATAGTAGGATGGATACCTAATGAACTATTTATCTCATTCAAATGATGCATCATTGAAGTTTGAAAACCACTCAATGAACTATTAGGATACTTTTGAATATGTTCAATCATATTTTTAAAATCAACTCGATGAACATTAAAAAGGCAACTTAACGAGACCGTACTTTGACATTCTTTTACCCTATTTTTCCTTTCTCTTTACATCCTTTTGATATGATTATTTATCCTTTTCTAGCTAAAGATGGTACATTTTCCCAAATGTACTCTTTCATTCATAACTTGGTGTTTCATTGAGTTATGTTAATGTATTACGAAGATTTTCTATACTTTGTATCTAACTTGTAGATTCAAGACTATTATAGATCGTGCTACAGGTTATGAATGTTGCACATCCAAGTTTCCATTGTTGCAGAACCATTGCTATGGGTCTATGAAGTTCTATCCACTCCATTATGTGATTCCATTGTTGTGGAACCATTGTTATGGATCTGCGAAGTTCCAACCACTCCATTATGTGATTCCATTGTTGTGGAACCATTACTACAGATGCACAAGTGACAACCATTACATTCCTTACTACCATGTGATGTGGATATGTGCGATACCTTTGATATAGATTTGTTTCCATAGAACCGTGGATTCATCCTATTGCTGCGGATCTTGCAGAAACTGTGCTAGATGATTTTAATGCACGATTCCATTTTAAAGTAAATGACAACATCAAGTTGGTTATCAATTTAATATTTTGGTTAAAAGATTTTTCCCACCATATTTAATCACAGTTATATTGTACTTATTATCTCAAGACTTTGTTTTGCAAGCAGCTTGAGAATATCTAATTCTAAAGCACACTATAGTTTGAATATAGTCAACTTGCTCTGTTTTTCCTTCTAGTCTCACTATGTATGAATTGAGTGGAAATAGTTGTGAGTGTTGAGTTAATACTTATTTGTTAAAGCTTTCCAATGCCTTTCTCTAAAGAGGAAGGGCCCACTCTAAAGGGACAAGTGATGTATTACTTGTTATTTTGTAATTAGTTACATTGTTATTCGTAAGTTAACATTTTACTGCTTGTATATTGAGTGAATGCATATATTTGCTACTGAATAGTTTATAGTGTATTGTTGCAGAACATTGAACATAGTTGTGTGTTATTGATCTTTGAGTTGTAGGTTATAATTTTTATCATTGTTATTATGATTTCTTCTTTCAATACTATAATTCTATGTTTCCTATAAGTAGAATTGGATTTCTAGTTAGTTTAGGATAACATGATATTGTTCAACTTTTAAACAAGTTCTTGAGGCCTGCATATATTTTTCACAACACGTAGCAAGTGTACAAGCCCTAGGTTGACAATTAAACACACTAGTGAGTTAGATGCCTCGGTCATAATTAATAAGGTATTTAGTGTGCCCATCATTTTTAGCGTTGTTGCATGGGAGGTGTCAAAGGATTCAAAATATTTTATTATGTTGAATTAGATAACACATGGTATGAGGATTTGCATCATAGGAACTATTGGCAATCCTCCTTGTAATATATCATATAGAGTGTTTTGCATGTAGATTAAAATCATATAGATGCATGAATAGAGCTATAAATACAAGAGCTTGAGCACATTTTCATGGTGCAGTAATAGCCACCCACACCACTAACCATTCTGTAGGTAGATTAGAAGAAGGTTCAAGGGTAAGATCCAATACTCGACTAGGTCAAAGGAGGAATCCCACCTTTGAGTATGTAGCAGAAGAAAACATTATTCTTCCCACTAAAGAACTGGTACAAACATAAGAGTTGAATTTCCTGGGGGATCAATTTCATCTTAGGAATTGATAGCACAAAACACATCACCTCTTGAGGACCCTCTACTAATCATCATGGAATACGAGAAAGGAGCTAGTTCTAACTAGGTAAATACTATTACATTTGAGTTTCGAATCAGAGAACCTGGAGATGAAGCACCAATGAAGAATATTTCTCCTTCAACCTACCCAATTTTAATGGTCTATATAGTGAAGACCTAAACAACTTCATTTTTTAGTTTTATGTCCTTCGTAGAAGTTATGACTATACTACAGATGCCCAAAAGTTGATTTTTTTTTCCACATTAAAGAATGCAACACTCGACTAGTTCATGGGAATTGGGGGAAAAAACATTTGCACTTGGGATGAGATGAAGCAAGTCTTCCTAAAGAAATATCAAGACTATTGCAAGACAAGAGACCTTCTTGAACAAATCTTTAAGATGACTTAGAAAGAGGATGGGAGTTTGGAAGATTATGTGGAAAGGTCCCACTATAATTTGCAAAGGTCCAAACAAAGAAAACTAGACAAAGACACTTTGTGGACTATCTTGATCAAAGGTATAAGAGATGAATGTTTTGAACTCTTGAATCTAATGGGAAGAGGAGACATTCCCAAAGTGGGCTATGATGATATTTGTGTGTTATGAAAAATATACCCATGAGGAAATTTGAAGCATGGGAAAGGTCCTAGAGACGTTGTTGCTAGAATTACTAAGTCATCTAGAGAAGGAGTAACTCGCGCTGAAATCAGTAATTTGTTGAAAAATTTCAAAACTGATATTCTTAGTTCTTTTAGCTTATAATTTGATACACTATACGTTAACAAGAAGAAAGAAGAAGCTGAGTGGGAATTATTCATATTTTTCTCCATATGTAGGAAAAAATAGTCCTTAAGGGAGTGGACATTGAGTAATGTTGAATTATGTAGCATTTGTGAGTTGAAATTCCACTAGTAGCTACCCTTCTTTGCCCAGATCAAAATTTATGTATCAAGAAACTAATGAAAATACTGAGCATATTTGTTTCATTTCCCAGAAGTGACCATGGAAACCATGACTACTAGGTATGGTTCAAGATCCTTCTCAGTCTTATAATGCTTTTTGGACTAACCAACAAATGCAATACCCTTCTCAACCTTGGTATCATTTCCTGTCTTGGAAAAAATGGCCACCTTAGCCAACCCAAAGCTATCAATGGCCACCTTAGCCAACCCAAAGCTATCAATGGCCACCTTATCCAACCCAAAGCTATCAATGGCCAAAAGGTTGGTGAGGATCTTCCTTTGGAACCCAACAACAACAAGTAGCTCCATAGTTTCTCCAACAACAATTTCAATTACCAGAATAACAACAACAATTTCAATTGCTTGCTAGAAATCCTCCACTAAGACCACAACTAACTACACAACTAATCCAAATAATAAATAAACTCAATCCACTTACACCAGTGAGTTGTCTAGTTTTCCTACTAGTTCTATTTCCCCTGTTGATTGTCAAGATGTTCACTTAAGGCCAGAGAGAATTCTTATTAATCAAACTTCTTCTATTATCTCAAAAGATGGAGAGGAGGAAGTTGAAGACCAAGTAGGAAAAGAACCTATAAAATTCAATCTACCAACCATTCTCAAAATACTTGATCCGAATTTTATGAGCAGAACAAAATGACTAAATATTATTAACAGGTGCTTAACACAAAATAACAGAGATACAATAAAACTAGTTTTCTATTCAATAAGGAAATAAGCTGAAACTGTAAAATGCAGCGAAAACAAGCTTGCTGGAATGGTGGCGGCTTATCTCTGAGAAGAGATGTGACGACTGCGCTCATTCGCAAGAAGATGATTACAATGAGGCTATGAAGGCATTTTTACAATAAACAGGAATTCCAAGAACCCTAGACATCCAAAAACCTAACCCTAGGAGATGAAGCACCAAACGTCATGTGGGCCCCATCTGGGTAAGTTAGTAACTCAACTTCCCGGGGTCGTAACTTTTGCATACAATCTCTGTTTTAGGCGTATGATAGCCCGTTGGAAAGGTATTGTTGTGAAGATTGATTTTGTGGGCTCAATCATGCCTTTGGCTATCATTGAGAAGCTATATCTCAAAAAACCTTCATTTAGGCCCTCAAAATGGCCCCGAAAGTTAAAACTGCTAAAAATATTAAATTGCCAAAATTGTCAGAAAACCGTTTTGAGCCAGTTGGAAAAGGTGGGTGGCCATCGATATCCACCTAGATCAATACTCCCTCCTTAGGAAGCAATGGTCTCCATTTCTTTGAGTTCCTCCATCGGATGAGGAAATTTCTGCTGAATTTGGCCCCAGGTGAGCCACTTGCCTTGGTGCAGGAGCTGCCCTGCTTTGATGACTCGATAAAGCTGGATCCGTTACTGTCGAGTAGCTTTGATATGTGTGTCCACAATATGATCATTGGATTCTTGTTGTATGCAGTCGAGGTTGAGCTCTGTTGGTGTTAGCTATTCTGCTACGTCTGAACTGTCCAATAATGGTGGGAAATAAGGGCGAAGGAGATCCACGTTGAACACTAGGTGCAGGCCAAGGAAAGGAGGAATGTTGATATCAAAAGAGTTATCCCCCATAGCCTTGGTGATGGTGTACGACCCATAAGGGAGTGGGCGAAGCTTCTGATGGGGTCCTGTAAGGAGTTCTTTTTGCAAGTGCAATCAAAATTTGTCGCCCACCTGAAACTTATGTGGCACCCGATGTTGATCATGGCGTTGCTTGTACTTGTCATTGGATTTTTGTAGGATATCCTGAACCTATTGGCAGATGTGATGGATCCACTCAATGAATTGGGTGGCTTTGTCAGCTTCAGTTGGAGCAGGAGATGAGTCGGTCGAGGTAACCACAAGGGGAAGTGCAACATCTATGGGACCCAATGGTTGGAATCCCAACCCCACCTGAAAGGGGTTGTGGCCGGTTGAGCTATGCAAGGCTTGGTTGTAGCTATGTTGGACATAGGGAAGGCTCTCATCCCATGTGCGAGGGTACTTTTAATTATACATGCGAAGGATATGCACATCATTCGATTTACGACCTCGGTTTGGCCATATGTCTGGGGGTGGAAGGCCGTGGATTTGGTGAGCTTGGTGTCCAGTAGTGACCAGAGGCTCGACCAGAATGTGATGAGAAATTGACTGCCCCAATCTGAGACAATGGTTTGTGGGATTCAAAAATGTACCCAGAATCGTTCAAAGAAGAGCTTGGCAGTGGCCTCGGCTGTGATGTTCTTCTTGGAGGCAACCATAATTTCCATCTTAGAAAAGCGATCAACAACCACAAAAACACAGTCATTTCCCCGCTTGGTGGATGGGAGGCCCAACATGTAGTCCATAGAGATGGATTCCCATGGCTTGTCAGGAGTAGGAAGAGAGGTGTACAGGCCCTATTTCTTAGTGGTCGGTTTGGAAATAGCGCAGGTAGTGCAGGACTTGATATAATTGTTGACCTCCTATTGAAGTTTCGGCCAATAGAAATGTTTTTGTATCATCACCACTTCCTTTTTGACACCGAAGTGTCCTGCCACCCGACTATAGTGGGCTTCCCATATCATCTTCGCTTTCTCTCTTGATGGAACATAGATATGGCCCAGATGACACGACAACCCATCCTGAAGATGGAAATTATCGACAACTGCATTTGCACCCAACATTTGGTAGGTGGTGGCGAAGTCCAGGTCTGTCTCATAGAGTTGGGGCCATCTAAAGGTCTCATGGCTGCAGGAGTCTAGCACCGTGGTGAGTGCCGTGACTGGTGGTCTGCTAAGGAAATCAACGACGCGATTGGTGCTTCCTGTTTTATACTTGATGTTGAGGTGGAATTGTTGCAAGTATGTGGACCACTTTTGATGGAGATCATTCTACAATATTCCTTGTGTCTACATGAACTACAATGGCTTATGATGAGTGTGAATGACTGTCTCCTTCCCAAGAATGTAATGTCTCCATTGGCGGCAAGCTTTCACAATGGAGTACATTTCTTTGTCATAAGTAGGGTACTTACAGACAACATCTGATAGTGTCTCACTATGATAGGCCATGGGGTGGCCGTGCTGAGTGAGAACGACACCCACCGCATAGTCTGAAGCATCTGTCTCTATCTCAAAGGGATGCTATAGGTCTGGAAGTGAAAGTACTGGGGCTGAGCACAAACACTGCTTCAAATTGTCGAATGCTTGTTTTTGGGACCGACCCCACACAAATTTTTCCTTACCACCACCCTTGGTTATTTGGCTGAGGGACCATGAAATATGGGAGAATCCCAACATGAACCTGCAGTAGAAATTGGCAAGGCCCAAGAAGCTCCGAAGCTCAGTGAGTGTGGTTGGGGCTGGCCAGTCACAGATGACTTGGATATTGGTTGGATCCACAAATATTCCATGCTGATCAATTATGTATTCCAGGTAATGGACCCTATCTATGCCGAAGGATCATTTTTCCAAGTTGGCATATAGCTTGTGCTGCCGCAGGGTGTGCAAAACTTGTTAAATATGCTGCAAGTGTTCGACCCAAGTCTTGTTGTAAATGAGAATGCCATCTAGATACACCACTACAAAAGTATTGGTGAATGGTCAAAGGATATTGTCCTTCATCCTCATGAAAGTGGCTGGAGCATTTGTGCATTACCAACCATTCAAAAAGGCCTTCCTTTGACTTGAAGGTGGTTTTCCATACATTTGTCTATTCTATCAGGACCTAGCGATAGCCAGACTTTAGATCAATCTTACTGAAGTATTTGCCCCCCGTGAGTTGATCAAGGAGGTCGTCGATTCAGGGAATCAGGTACCAGTTTCTGACTATGATTTTATTCAGAGCCAGATAATCAATGCAGAGTCGCTAGGTTCCATATTTCTTCTGTACCATCACGATTGGGCTCCCAAGAGGTGATGAGCTGTGAAGGATGTGCCCCATTGTGGAGCAGTTCTTGGATATATTGCTTGATCTCCTCATTCTTTAACAGAGAGCGGAAATAGACTGGCCCATTGGGCAGTGGTGCACCGAGGGTCAGATCAATGGGGTGCTTGACCTGGCAGTGCAGAGGTACCCTGGTAGGTGAGGAGAAGATATCTGAGTATTCTTCCATGACTTTATCTACTTGCTTCTACTGTGTGGAGAGGTCGGTCGCAGAGACCCTGGATGTGTCTATGATCTTTTTCTTATTCTGAGAGTGAATCACGAAGAATGCAAACTTCCCCATCTGAGAGATGACCTTCCTGCATTGCTTAGCAGAGATCAAGGAAATAACACTAGGTGGGACTGCCTCGGGTATCTTGTACAATTTCCTGTTCAAAGTAATAATAACACTATGAGGNCCTAGACATCCAAAAACCTAACCCTAGGAGATGACGCACCAAAAGTCATGTGGGCCCCGTCTGGGTAAGTTAGTAACTCAACTTCCCGGGGTCGTAACTTTTGCATACAATCTCATATGATAGCCCGTTGGAAAGGTATTGTTGTGAATATTGATTTTGTGGTCTCAATCATGCCTTTGTCTATCATTGAAAAGCTCTATCTAAAAAAACCTTCATTTAGGCCCTCAAAATGGCCTCGAAAGTTAAAACTGCTAAAAATAGTAAATTGCCAAAATTGTCAGAAAACAGTTTTGAGCCAGTTGGAAAAGGTGGGTGGCCATCGATATCCACCTGGATCAATCATCCCTACTTAGGAAGTAATGGTCTCCATTTCTTTGAGTTCCTCCATCAGATGAGGAAATTTCTGCTAAATTTGGCCCCAGGTGAGCCACTTGCCTTGGTGCAGAAGCTGCCCTGCTTTGACGACTCGATAAAGCTGGATCTGTTGCTGTCGAGTAGCCTTGATATGTGTGTCCACAATCTAATCGTTGGATTCCTGTTGTATGTAGTTGAGGTTGAGATCTGTTGGTCTTAGCTATTCTGCTACGTCTGAGGTGTCCAATAATGGTGGGAAATAAGAGCGAAGGAGATCCATGTTGAACACTAGGTGCAGGCCAAGGAAAGGAGGAATGTTGAGATCAAAAGAGTTATCCCCCATAGCCTTGGTGATGGTGTATGACCCATAAGGGAGTGGGCGAAGCTTCCGATGGGGTCCTGTAAGGAGTTCTTTTTGCAAGTGCAATCAAAATTTGTTGCCCACCTGAAACTTATGTGGCACCTGATGTTGATCATGGTGCTGCTTGTACTTGTCATTGGATTTTTGTAGGATATCCTGAACCTGTTGGTGGATGTGTTGGATCCACTCAATGAATTGGGTGGCTTTGTCAGATTCAGTTGGAGCAGGAGATGAGTCAGTCAAGGTGACCGCAAGGGGAAGTGCAACATCTATGGGACCCAATGGTTGGAATCCCAACCCCACCTGAAAGGGGTTTTGGCTGGTTGAGCTATGCAGGGCTTGGTTGTAGCTATGTTGGACATAGGGAAGGCTCTCATCCTATGTGTGAGGGTAATTTTAATTATACATGCGAAGGATATGCACAATCATTCGATTTACGACCTCGGTTTGGCCATCTGTCTGGGGGTGGAAGGCCATGGATTTGGTGAGCTTGGTGTCCAGCAGTGACCAGAGGCTCGACTAGAATGTTATGAGAAATTGACTGTCCCAATCTGAGACAATGGTTTGTGGGATTCAAAAATTTACCCAGAATCGTTCAAAGAAAAGCTTGGCAGTGGCCTCGATTGTGATGTTCTTCTTGCAGGCAACCAGAATTGCCATCTTAGAAAAGCGATCAACAACCACAAAAACACAGTCATTTCCCCACTTGGTGGACGGGAGGCCCGACATGTAGTCCATTGAGATGGATTCCCATGGCCTGTCAGGAGTAGGAAGAGAGGTGTACATGCCATGTTTCTTAGTGGTCGGTTTGGCAATAGCGCAGGTAGTGCAGGACCTGATATAATTGCTAACCTCTTGTTGAAGTTTCGACCAGTAGAAATGTTTTTGTATCATCACCACTACCTTTTTGACACCGAAGTGTCCTGCCACTCGACTATAGTGGGCTTCCCATATCAGCTTCGCTTGCTCTCTTGATGGAACATAGATATGGCCCAGATGACACGACAACCCATCCTGAAGATGGAAATTATCGACAACTTCATTTGCACCCAACATTTGGTAGGTGGTGGTGAAGTCCAGGTCTGTCTCATAGAGTTGGGGCCATCTAAAGGTCTCATGGTTGTAGGATTCTAGCACCGTGGTGAGTGCCGCGACTGGTGGTCTGCTAAGGCAATCAACGACACGATTGGTGCTTCCTGTTTTATACTTGATGTTGAGGTGGAATTTTTGCAAGTATGTGGACCACTTTTGATGGCGATCATTATGCAATTTTCCTTGTGTCTACATGAACTGCAGTGGCTTATGATGAGTGTGAATGACTGTCTCCTTCCCAAGAATGTAATGTCTCGACTGGCGGCAAGCTTTCACAATGGAGTACATTTCTTTGTCATAAGTAGGGTACTTACAGACAACATCTGATAGTGTCTCACTATGATAGGCCACGGGGTGGCCGTGCTGAGTGAGAATGACTCCCACCGCATAGTCTGAAGCATCTATCTCTATCTCAAAGGGCTGCTATAGGTATGGAAGTGAAAGTACTGGGGTTGAGCACAAACACTACTTCAAATTGTTGAACGCTTGTTTTTGGGACTGACCCCATGCAAATTTTTCCTTACCACCACCCTTGGTTATTTGGCCGAGGGACCATGCAATATGGGAGAATCCCAACATGAACCTGCAGTAGAAATTGGCAAGGCCCAAGAAGCTTCGAAGCTCAGTGAGTGTGGTTGGGGCTGACCAGTCACAGATGACTTGGATATTGGTTGGATCCACATGTATTCCATGCTGATCAATTATGTAGCCTAGGTAATGGACCTTGTCTATCCTGAAGGATCATTTTTCCAAGTTGTCATATAGCTTGTGTTGTCGCAGGGTGTGCAAAACCTGCTGAATATGCTGCAAGTGTTCGACCCAAGTCTTGCTGTAAATGAGAATGTCATCTAGATACACCACTACAAAAGTATTGGTGAATGGTCAAAGGATATCATCCTTCATCCTCATGAAAGTGGCTGGAGCATTTGTCAAACCAAAGGGCATTACCAACCATTCAAAAAGGCCTTCCTTTGACTTGAAGGTGGTTTTCCATACATTTGTCTATTCTATCAGGACCTAGCGATAGCCAGACTTTAGATCAATCTTACTGAAGTATTTGCCCCCCGTGAGTTGATCAATGAGGTCGTCGATTTAGGGAATCAAGTACCAGTTTCTGACTGTGATTTTATTCATAGCCCGATAATCAATGCAGAGTCGCTAGGTTCCATATTTCTTCTATACCATCACGATTGGGCTCCCACAAGGTGATGAGCTATGAAGGATGTGCCCCATTGTGGAGCAGTTCTTGGATCTATTATTTGATCTCCTCATTCTTTAACAGAGAGCGGCAATAGACTGGCCCATTGGGAAGTGGTGCACCGAGGGTCAGATAAATGGGGTGCTTGACCTGGTAGTGCAGAGGTACCCCGGTAGGTGAGGAGAAGATATCTGAGTATTCTTCCACGAATTTATCTACTTGCTTCTACTGTGTGGAGAGGTCGGCCGCAGAGACCCTGGATGTGGCTATGATCTTTTGCTTATTCTGAGAGTGAATCACGCAGAAGACAAACTTCCCCATATGAGAGATGACCTTCCTGCATTGCTTAGCAGAGATCAAGGAAATAACACTAGGTGGGACTGCCTCGGGTATCCTGTACAATTTCCTGTTCAAAGTAAATAACACTATGAGGCCTAGACTCATATACAACATGACGTTTCCATAAATAAGGTTGACCCAAAAGAACATCACAAACTTTGAGAGGAGCAACATCACACAATACCTTGTCTTTGAAGGGCTTGATGCCGTACGACAGTCGACATTGTTGGCTGACGTGAAGATTGCTTCCTTGGCGGAGCCATCCAATGATGTAGGGTTGTGGGTGCGGCGTTGTCGACAGGACCAACCGCTTGACAACCTCTGCTGAGATGAGATTATTTTGGCTACCGCTATCAATGATGAAGTGTAATGAGGTGCCTTTTACCCACATCTATGAATGTAAGATGCATTCTCCTTCTTCTGGCTCATCTAGTTCACCAAGATGGAGCTTGGTGGTAGCAACAGTGGCACTGGGTTCCACTTCAATGATACATATTCCCCTTTCTAGTTCTATCTCAGAGTCTAAACCCACATTTGATTCAGAGGCTTTCACTTCGACCACCAATGACTACTTTGAGCGACAGTCAACAGTGTTATGCCAAGGGATCTTATGGAAGTCGCACCACTTCCCAGTATCTTTCTTTGTCTTTCTGGTGTCCTTCTTTGCTTGTGTCTTGGACTAGTTGTCCTCTATCCATATTTGATCTGTCCTTTGTTCTGTGGGTTGGGGCCACCCTTTCCTGGATTTTTTTGTGAGGGGTTCCGAGGCCCAAATTTCCGCGTCTTTTATTTTAGCTTCTGCTCAATTTTGACAACATATCGGTAGGCCGCGCCCAAGGATGAGATGTCCAGAAATTCCATTTCGGTATGGATGTATATATGCAGAGTGCCGCGATACTTGAGCACCAGATGTCGCTTTGAATATTTGATACCTATCTTGGTGCGCAAGGTATGAAATATATTTGTGAAATTTGGCACTGCTCAGTCTCTTTCTTGCTGCAGTGTGGTCCATTTGGTATACAAGTCGTCATAACTTCCGACAGGGTAGTATTGTTCCTTAATAACATCCCTGAAGGATTCCCAGGTGGTCATGACTGTAAATAATGAGGGTTCCTCTGTTTCCTTTTTCTCACAAAAAGTTTCCCACCAATCATTCACATGGGGAACGACTTTGAGGAGTGCAAAAGTAATATTTTCTCTATTCGAAAAGTTATAAACAGAAAAATACCCTTCTAGTAGATTCAACCACTTTTCTACAACATCTGTGTCTATCTGACATTCAAATATAGGAACATCAAAGTTTATTTTTACCTTGAAGGGGGCGACACCTCCACTACAAGAAGATGCATCACCTGTTGGTAGCCACCGAAGGATTTGCGCGAAACTATCCATCTTCTCGTTCCTTTGTTGCATGAGGGATTCCTCAATCAATAGTTTGAAAGGATCTCTTGTCCTGTTATCTTTCTTTTCTCCTACCATGAGAGGTCTCTTGGGCGTGCAAGAGCTTTTGTTCTCAAGAGAAACAAGCTTGAGACCCAACTCTTTGTACTCTGACCTCGTTGGGGACATGCATTAAGACATCAAGGAGCAGACCGCTCTGATACTACTGATCCAGATTTTATGAGAAAAATAAAATGTATATAGATTATTAACAAGTGCTTAACACAAAATAACAGAGATACAGTAAAACTGGTTTTCTATTCAATAAGGAAATAAGCTGAAACTGTAAAATGCGGCGGAAACAAGCTTGCTGGAATGGTGGCGACTTATCTCTGAGAAGAGATGTGACGACTGCGCTCATTCACAAAAAGATGGTTAAAATGAGGCTTTGAAGGAATTTTTACAACAAACATGAATTCCAACAACTCTAGACATCCAAAAACCTAACCCTAGGAGATGAAGTGCCAAAAGACATGTGGGCCCCGTCTGGGTAAGTTAGTAACTCAACTTCCCGGGGTCGTAACTTTTGCATACGATCTTTGTTTTAGGTGGATGATAGTCTGTTGGAAAGGTATCATCATGGAGATTCATTTTGGTGGCTCAATCATGCCTTCAACTATCATCGAGAAGCTCAATCCCGAAAAACCTTCATTTAGGCCCTCAAAATGGCCTCGAAAGTTAAAACTGCTAAGAATAGTAAATTACCAAAATTACCAGAAAACTGTTTTGAGTTAGTTGGAAAAGGTGGGTGGCCATCGATATCCACCTGGATCAATACTCCACAGATTACTTCCCCTGCAATTTTAGAACAACCATCTCCTATGGTTGTACAAATTCCTCGCTATCCATATGGGTTAAGTATCGACAAACCCCTTGCCCAACCTAAGTTTGAATTCCTTGGGGATTTGAAGAAAATGTCTGTCAAGATCCTACTATTTCAAGCCATTAAGGATGTACCCATTTATGCCAAATTTGTTCAAGAGATATCTCTAAAAAATCCTAGTATGAAGAAGAAGGATCCTCTAATTGTCCAAGTGATTGGTAATAGATCTGATGCTTGGGAAGATTTTCACTACCAATTATACAAATCCTGGTAGTCTTATTATTGATGTTGTTACCAATATTCGTATTCAAAATACCTTGTTGATTTAGGGGCTACCATAAATGTCATGACGAAGGAGACTACGGAGAAACTCAAATTGAATAACTTATGACAAACTCCTATAGTTCTCCAAATGGATAACCAATCCACTGTCAAACCGAAAGGTATCCTAGAGGATGAAATGATCTTTGTAGATTCATGGGAGTATCCAACATAATTTATGGTTTTACAACCAAAATCCAATCTTGGGGGTTATACCTTTATCTTAGGTGGGCCATGATTAGCCACTATTGATACCTATATTGGTTGTAGATATAGAGACATGACTATCTCTCATGGAAATTACACCAATAAACTCACCTTATATCCTCCTGCCAAGCCTAGCTTCAACCAAGAAATGCCCATGTTGGTAGATAATGGGACAACGATGATGAAGATATCCAACAATTGCTTAAGATTGATTTATCCCTCTATTTTAAATTGAAGACTAAAGACGATCTCATTTGTGATCTCCTAACAGATCCTTATTCACCTAACAATCATATCATGCACATGTTAGAAGGCAAATGATCATTCTCTGCTATAAAATCAAAATTCAAGGCCATGCCTTCTTATATCTACATTATATCTGAAACAAACAATATGCCAACATAAATTAGTCTAGGGAAAACACTCAATATCAATCCTAAGCTAGAAGGTTCATAGAAAAAAAGGCTGATTGAGCTGATACAAAAGCATGCTAATGCATTTGCATGGGAACATATTGATATGAAGGGAATTCATCCTAAAATTTGTACTCAACATATTTATATCGACGATAATTTTCGACATGTTTGACAACCCCAACGTCAAATGAACCTTGCATTGCATGATATAGTGAAGGATGAGTTGCAAAAATTATTGAATGTAAATTTCGCCTATCATTTCTGATAGCCAGTGGGTTTCACCCCTTGTGATTGTTCCTAAGAAAAATGGGAAATGGAGGGTTTATGTCGATTACAAATAATTAAACAAATCTACTTACAAAGACCATTTTCCTCTACCTTTCATCGATCAAGTCCTTGATACATTAGCAAGAAATAAATACTTCTCTTTCCTTAATGGGTTCAATGGATATAATCAAATTGAAATTTCCCTCGAGGACCAAGATAAGACTACCTTTACCTGCCCATGGGGAACCTTTTCTTACCAAGTATTGCCCTTAGGTATTTGTGATGCACTTGGTACATTTCAACAGGTTGTTCTTGGTTTCCTTTTAGATTTGATTCATGATTGTGTAGAAGTATATATGGATGACTTTACATTGTATGGTAAGACATTTGATTAAGCTTTGGCTAATTTAGAGAAATTTCTCAATCGATGCAAATAAACCAATTTGTCTCCCATTCATGAGAAATGTCACATGTTACTGACTCGAGGGACAGTTCTTGGACACAATATTTATCCTACTAGAGTTAAGGTGGATCTAGAAAAAAACGAGGTAATATCCAATCTTCTTGTTCCAAAAACTAAAAAAAGTGTTCACAGGTTTTTAGGACATGCTAGTTACTATCATCACTTTATTGAGAAATTTACCAAAATTGCATCTCCCATGTTTTCTTTATTGTATAAAGACACATAATTTTCTTGGACTAACCAATGTCAATATGCTTTTGAATCCTTGAAAGAAACGTTATCTATGGCACCAGTCTTAAGGGGACTAAATTAGTCCTTGCGATTTCGTATTTCCACATACACTTCTGACACATCCATTGGGGCAATCCTTGGACAGAAAGAAGAACAAAATCCCTATGCAATTTATTTCATTGGCAAAAATATTGCACCTACAAAGTTGAATTACATAGTGATCGAAAAAGAATTTCTTGTGGTAGTGTATGCTATTATAAATTTCAACACTATATTGTTGGATATCTTGTATTTGTACACGTTTATCATTGTGTCATTCATTATTCAATGAATAAACCAATTACTAATGGTAGAGTTAATAGGTGGTTATNTCATATACAACATGACGTTTCCATAAATAAGGTTGACCCAAAAGAACATCACAAACTTTGAGAGGAGCAACATCACACAATACCTTGTCTTTGAAGGGCTTGATGCCGTACGACAATCGACACTGTTGGCTGACGCGAAGATTGCTTCCTTGGCAGAGCCATCCAATGGTGTAGGGTTGTGGGTGCGGCGTTTTCGACATGACCAACCGCTTGACAACCTCTACTGAGATGAGGTTCTTTTGGCTACTGCTATCAATGATGAAGTGTAACGAGGTGCCTTTTACCCACATCTATGAATGGGAGATGCGTTCTCCTTCTTCTGGCTCATCTAGTTCCACGTCAATGATACATCTTCCCCTTTCTATTTCTATCTCAGAGTCTAAACCCGCATTTGATTCAGAGGCTTTCACTTCGTCCACTAACGACTGCTTTGAGCGACAATCAACAATGTTATGCCAAGGGATCTTATGGAAGTTGCACCACTTCCCAGTATCTTTCTTTGTCTTTCCGATGTCCTTCTTTGCTTGCGTATTGGACTAGTTGTCCTGATACTATCCATATTTGATATGTCCTTTGTTCTGTGGGTTGGGGCCACCCTTTCCTGGCTTTTTTTGTGAGGGGTTCCGAGGCCCAAATTTCCGCGTCTTTTATCTTAGCTTCTGCTCGATTTTGACGGCATATCGGTAGGCCGTGCCCAAGGATGAGATGTCTAGAAATTCCATTTCGGTATGGATGTATCTATGCAGAGCGCCATGATACTTGAGCACCAGATGTCGCTTTGAATCTTTGATACCTAGCTTGGTGCACAAGGTATGAAATATATTTGTGAAATTTGGCACTGCTCGATCTCTTTCTTGCTGCAGTGTGGTCCATTTGGTATACAAGTTGTCATAACTTCTGACAGGGTAGTATTGTTCCTTAATAACATCCCTGAAGGATTCCCAGGTGGTCGTGACTGTAAATAATGAGGGTTCCTCTGTTTCCTTTTTCTCACAGAAAATTTCCCACCAATCATTGACATGGGGAACGACTTTGAGGAGTGCAAAAGTAATATTTTCTCTATTCAAAAAGTTATAAACAAAAAAATACCCTTCTAGTAGATTCAACCACTTGTCTACAATATCTGTGTCTATCTGACCTTCAAATATAGGAATATCTAAGTTTATTTTTACCTTGAAGGGGGCGGCACCTCCGCTCCAAGAAGATGGATCACCTGTTGGTAGCCGCCGAAGGATTTGCGCGAAACTATCCATCATCTCATTCCTTTGTTGCATGAGGGATTCCTCAATCAACAGTTTGAAAGGATCTATTGTCCTATTATCTTTCTTTTCTCCTACCATGAGAGGTCTCTTGGGCGTGCAAGAGCTTTTGTTCTCAAGAGAAACAAGCTCGAGACCCAACTCTTTGTACTCTGACCTTATTGGGGACATGCATTAAGACGTCAAGGAGCAGACCGCTCTGATACCACTGATCTAGATTTTATGAGAAAAATGAAATTTATATAGATTATTAATAGGTGCTTAACACAAAATAACAGAGATACAGTAAAACTGGTTTTCTATTCAATAAGGAAATAAGCTGAAACTGTAAAATGCGGTGGAAACAAGCTTGCTGGAATGGTGGCGGCTTATCTCTGAGAAGAGATGTGACAACTGCGCTCATTCACAAGAAGATGGTTACAATGAGGCTTTGAAGGAATTTGTACAATAAACATGAATTCCAACAACCCTAGACATCCAAAAACCTAACCCTAGGAGATGAAGCGCCAAAAGTCATGTGGGCCCCGTCTGGGTAAGTTAGTAACTCAACTTCCCAGGGTCGTAACTTTTGCATACGATCTCTGTTTTAGGCGGATGATAGTCTGTTGGAAAGGTGTCATCGTGGAGATTCATTTTGGTGGCTCAATCATGCCGTCAACTATCATCGAGAAGCTCAATCTCGAAAAACCTTCATTTAGGCCCTCAAAATGGCCTCGAAAGTTAAAACTGCTAAGAATAGTAAATTACCAAAATTACCAGAAAACTGTTTTGAGTTAGTTGGAAAAGGTGGGTGGTCATCGATATCCACCTGGATCAATACTCCACAGATTACTTCCCCTGCAATTTTAGAACAACCATCTCCTATGGTTATACAAATTCCTCTCTATCCATATGGGTTATGTATCGACAAACCCCTTGCCCAACCTAAGTTTGAATTCCTTGGGGATTTGAAGAAAATGTCTGTCAAGATCCTACTATTTCAATCCATTAAGGATGTACCCATTTATGCCAAATTTTTTCAAGAGATATCTCTAAAAAATCCTAGTATGAAGAAGAAGGATCCTCTAATTGTCCAAGTGATTGGTAATAGATCTAATGCTTGGGAAGATTTTCACTACCAATTATACAAATCCTGGTAGTCTTATTATTGATGCTGTTACCAATATTCGTATTCAAAATACCTTGTTGATTTAGGGGCTACCATAAATTTCATGACCAAGGAGACTATGGAGAAACTCAAATTGAATAACTTATGACAAACTCCTATAGTTCTCCAAATGGATAACCAATCCACTATCAAACCGAAAGGTATCCTAGCAGATGAAATGATCTTTGTAGATTATTGGGAGTATCCAACATAATTTATGGTTTTACAACCAAAATCCAATCTTGGGGGTTATACCTTTATCTTAGGTGGGCCATGATTAGCCACTATTGATACCTATATTGGTTGTAGATATAGATACATGACTATCTCTCATGGAAATTACACCAATAAACTCACCTTATATCCTCCTGCCAAGCCTAACTTCAACCAAGAAATGCCCATGTTGGTAGATAATGGGACAATGATGATGAAGATATCCAACAATTGCTTAAGATTGATTTATCCCTCTATTTTAAATTGAAGACTAAAGATGATCTCATTTGTGATCTCCTAACAGATCCTTATTCACCTAACAATCATATCATGCACATGTTAGAAGGTGAATGATCATTCTCTGCTATAAAATCAAAATTCAAGGCCATGCCTTCTTATATCTACATTATATCTGAAACAAACAATATGCCAACGTAAATTAGTCTAGGGAAAACACTCAATATCAGTCATAAGCTAGAAGGTTCATAGAAAAAAAGGCTGATTGAGCTGATACAAAAGCATGCTAATGCATTTGCATGGGAACATATTGATATGAAGGGAATTCATCCTAAACTTTGTACTCAACATATTTATATCGACGATAATTTTTGACATGTTTGACAACCCCAACGTCAAATGAACCTTGCATTGCATGAGATAGTGAAGGATGAGTTGCAAAAATTATTGAATGTAAATTTCACATATCATTTCTGATAGTCAGTGGGTTTCACCCCTTGTGATTGTTCCTAAGAAAAATGGGAAATGGAGGGTTTATGTCGATTACAAATAATTAAACAAATCTACTTCCAAAGACCATTTTCCTCTACCTTTCATCGATCAAGTCCTTGATACATTAGCAAGAAATAAGTAATTCTCTTTCCTTAATGGGTTCAATGGATATAATCAAATTGAAATTTCCCTCGAGGACCAAGATAAGACTACCTTTACCTACCCATGGGGAACCTTTTCTTACCAAGTATTGCCCTTAGGTATTTGTGATGCACTTGGTACATTTCAACAGGTTGTTCTTGGTTTCCTTTTGAGATTTGATTCATGATTGTGTAGAAGTATATATGGATGACTTTACATTGTATGGTAAGACATTTGATTAAGCTTTGGTTAATTTAGAGAAATTTCTCAATCGATGCAAATAAACCAATTTGTCTCCCATTCATGAGAAATGTCACATGTTACTGACTCGAGGGACAGTTCTTGGACACAATATTTATCCTACTAGAGTTAAGGTGGATCTAGAAAAAAACGAGGTAATATCCAATCTTCTTGTTCCAAAAACTAAAAAAAGTGTTCACAGGTTTTTAGGACATGCTAGTTACTATCATCACTTTATTGAGAAATTTACCAAAATTGCATCTCCCATGTTTTCTTTATTGTATAAAGACACATAATTTTCTTGGACTAACCAATGTCAATATGCTTTTGAATCCTTGAAAGAAACCTTATCTATGGCACCAGTCTTAAGGGGACTAAATTAGTCCTTGCGATTTCGTATTTCCACATACACTTCTGACACATCCATTGGGGCAATCGTTTGACAGAAAGAAGAACAAAATCCCTATGCAATTTATTTCATTGGAAAAAATATTGCACCTACAGAGTTGAATTATATAGTGACCGAAAAAGAATTTCTTGTGGTAGTGCATGCTATTATAAATTTCAACACTATATTGTTGGATATCTTGTATTTGTACACGTTTATCATTATGTCGTTCATTATTCAATGAATAAACCAATTACTAATGGTAGAGTTAATAGGTGGTTATTATTGTTGGAGGTGTTTGATGTAACACACCCAACCCCCTAAGTAACATTTTAAGGGATGGAGAAATACTATTTCTCCTTTCTTTGACTATCTCAAAGTATCCCTTCAAGAGTACCATCGTCTTATTCTCGATAAGAGCTTTCCAACGATTGTAATCATGCTTAATTCCTAGCTTGAGATCAAAAGTTGTGGTCTTATGAATTTACCTGGTATCTCATAGTCAAAATCAACCTCACTGCCACATGGCATCCATGTGGCACTTTGTCACCCGTGCCCTCTACCACAACAACAACATGGCACTGATGTGGCACCTATCTCCTCTCATCACAATGAATCTTATGTCCACATAAGCCTATCGTTGTCGCCAAATTTCACTTCGACAAAGTGCCACTAAATATTTGGATTGTCCCGATGATGAGACATTGATCAACCCTTTTACCAGATCCAATGGTCCTCAAACCCCTCATCCTACGGTTCTAGTTGAGTCGACGATTTAACTTACCCACAAGCTAATGCTAATATCTTCCTTTACATTCATTGAATTAGGGGAAACTATGATGGTTAAATGACTAAGATTAAACCTTCACCCTACATGTTTAACGCCTAAACCCCAATGACATTGCACAAGAATTAATGGTCCAAATTTAGTCGTCTCATATCTGTCAAGATCAGTGGCTATCAACATTCTCAAGCCTAGTTCATCGTCGAAACTCTATAGATGACATTCCACTTACCATCCCTCTACCTCCGATGATGATACCTTGGGCATCCACCGGTCCAGAACCATTGGCCCATAGATTCGATGGCCTTCACTTTAAAATGAAGGTTCAAGGGACCTCCTTGTCCAGTGGGACCCTTATTAGTCTCATTGACCAATATTCTAGCAACACATGCCACTACTTTTACACACAAACTGCTGAGTATGCAGGCTGCAACGTCAAAACATCCTTGTCCTCATTCTGAATCTAAATGTGATCTTCCAAAGATAAAAAATAGAGAAAACGTTCACATGGTGCAGATCGACGGTCATTGTCAATCCTTATACCACTACATCATTAGCATTTCTCTAGTGAAACTTTCCTATCCCACTTTTGATCACCGACGATGATACATGTAGCATCGATGGCGTAGGTCTCTCTGTTCCCTCTTTGATCGAATCGATGATTGTCATTTAGTCTCTGACCTTTATCATTGTCATTGAACTTTTACAAGTTCTAGCTATTGGTCATTTCCTGACGATCAATCCTCTTTGATGAAGGTTTGAGATTTACTCATCCCACCCAATCGATGGTTGAAATCCCTTCTGAATCCTTTTCACGATTTTTCGACTGGTTAGTCCATGGATTCAGACTTAGTCATTTTTCGGGTTCCACAAGGATCCATCCAGGTATTATGTGGTCTATCAACACCCTCTGGCCATTATCAACCTCTTGACCCCATGAATGCATGAGACTCTATGGATTTCATAAGCTCTCCATGAAAAATTGAGGTTTTTCTCAGGGCTCAAATTCCTCCGTTCCCGACAAAGGATTTCCTAGGCTACATACTACCCCATCGCTGTCCTAATGATTTTTTTTTCCATATCCTGCAAATTTTCCTCTAACAACTCAAGGTCTTTGAGATACAACAATCTACACTTTTTTAGTTTTACAATTAGATATAAAATTCTAGTGCCATCGTAACATAGTCAAATTTTCAGGAGTTCTACTTAATCAATCTAAGCAGTTGTATTTCCCATAGTACCATACATTTACATTCACATATCTTTCATATTCGAGTTCTAACAAGCTAAGTTAAACACTTATCTGATTAGGAAATTTGCCAACACTGACTGACTGAGGGAGGATGCCTTTCCTCCCAACCTTACGCCTTACTGTAGAGTTCCTTCTTATAGTATGCCACCCCCATGCCAAGCCATGATACCACTAGGGAAAATTGACTTAGCCAGGTTCCAAGCTCGTGATGATACAAGAAGGTTACTCTCGTTCCCCCTTCGACTCAGTAAAAACTACCCACCTCCCACTGAGCTCAGGGTCTCTATAGGTTTATCAACTGGTTTCTCAACTCGATTTCCTCTGCACAAGGGAGTCCCTTCTTTGTTAAACAATCCCTCAACGATATCCCCTTATAGTGCCATTTTTTTTTCCAGTAAGCACCAAGCTATAGCCCAATATTTCTATAGTTTGGGATCCGGGTCTTCTCTGTTCAGGGTGATCATTAACAATTTAGTTAAGCTTCCTATTTTCTTCAAGGAAATCTCTTATTCTTCTTTCTCTCTTCAATCAATGTTTCTGAACATCTTTGCATGTTGTATTTCTTAGCCCACTCATTCACTACACTCATTGGTTCTGCTTGTTCTCTCGGTCATTCTACTCTCTGAATATCCATATCTCTTGTGTTGTGTTGTTTGTGCCCCTGCGTGTGTTTTTCTCTTCTTTTTTCGTCCTCTTGGGAACATTGTAGCTTCCTGCAGATGCCACCTGCAATCCGTGGTTCTCATTTATGAAGAAGCATATCCACAGTGTCCTGTTGTCTGGTCATTTTAATTGGCCCTTGCCTTAAAGGTTCAACTGGTAATATTCATTAATTGTTCCAACAACCCCCATGGCTCCTTTTATTGGTCACGTGGCTCTGCATAGGTTTGGTATGATGAAGGTGTGAGGTTGTGATTAACAAGCATACGTTAACTTGTTATACAAGCTTCATATTTTCTTGGCAAATTCACTTCAACTTGCTTTACACTCAATCATTCAATCAACTCCTGCTTCGTCAACTTCCTCTGCTGTATCATGGCCAATACTTCCAAGGTTGTTCCTCCTCAGTCGATGGTTTGGTATTTTTATTAAATTAAACATAGTCACATGTTTCATAACACAAGTCATGTAATCTTAACATAATTACATTCTTGGGGAAAACAAGGTGTAACATTCCCCTCCCCCTTAAAGAAACACCATCCTTGGTGTTTTAAACACCATGTATATACAATTATACAATAAAGAAAAATGGGTATTCCGATATCATAACATCTTCTAGCTCCCATGTAGCTTCATCGGCTCCAAAGTGCTTCCATTGCACCTTGACCTGCACGATGGGTCAGTTTTAGAACATTCTTTCTTTCCTGTCCAAGATGCATTGAGGTTTGGGTTGGAATTCTCCTTATGGCCCCCCTTGTATTACAGTCCAATCAATAACATGATTAGAATCATGCACATATTTCTTTAACAAAGACACATGGAATTCATTATGAGCTCTAACAGTAGGTGGTAAGGAAATTTTGTATGCTACTAGTCCCATGCTTTCTAGGATTTCAAATGGTCCACAATATTGGGGGGACAACTTAGCACACATCCCCATTCTTAGGGAAATTATTTTGGGTTTCACTCAGAGGTATACATGGTCTCCCACTTTAAATTCTCTATGGCTTCTTTTGCTATCAACATAGCTCTTTTGTTTATCATGGGCAACCTTCAACTTTTGTCTTATCTTGACCATAGCCTGCTCCATCTCCTTCAACAATTTTGGTCCAAGGGAAATTTTGTCCACTGGACTATCCCAACTAATTAGAACTCTACACTTTATTCCATATAGAACCTAAAATGAGCTCATCTTCAACGATTCTTGGCAACCATTGTTATACGCAAATTATACCAATGGTAGATATTCTTCCCATTACTTGGGTTGGTGCATAACATGTCTTCTAACACTCTATTCACCCTTTCGGTCTGACCATTTGTTTGAGGATGGTAGGCCATGCTAAATGCCAGTTGTGTTTCCAAGCATGTAAACAAGCCTTTCCAAAAAATTGAGGTGAACTTAGCATCCCTGTCCGATATTATGGTTTTGGGAAAACCATGCAATCTGGAAATTTCTTTCATAAAAACATTGGTAATGTCTATGGCCTTAAAGTAGATTTTATAGGAATAAAATAAGCTTCCTTGCTCAACTTATCCACTACAACCATGATTACATCATGCTGTTTGGCTGTCTTAGGTAGACTTGTGATAAAATCCATGGAAATCACCTCCCATTTCCAGTTTGGAATCTGTAAGGGTTGCAATAGTTCAACTGGATGTTGATGCTCAACTTTCACATGTTGGCACTCTAAGCACTTCATAATATATTTGGCAATGTCTTGCTTCATTCCCAGCCAATAGTACAATTTTCTAACTACTTCCACCATTTTTTGGTAACCAGGGTGACCTACATATGGTATCCTATGGAATTCATCCAAAATCATGCGCTTCAAATCCATTGAATTAGGTACCTACAACTGATTGTTATACTACAATAGGCTATCGAACCCAAGCTGATATCCTTCATACTTCCTTTATCTAGGCTCTTGTTGTAACCTTTCTTTCACTTGGTTGAAGAACTCATCTTCTTGTAAGAGGGTTTTAATCCTTTATTGTTTTCCAAAATCTCCTACACTTTCCATTGCTAAGTGCACTGTCTGAACACTTCGACTGAGTGCATTTTCTACTTTGTTCTCTTTTCCTTTTATGTGTTTGATTTCAAAATCAAACTCACTGATCAACACCATCCACCAGGAATGTATAACATTCAATATTGGCTGATCAAATAAATACTTCATATCACAATGATTAGTCATGTGGATAAATCTCCTTCCGAGCAGGTAGTGCCTCCACATTTTCAACTCATGTACAATCGCTGCAAGCTCTATATTGTGGGTAACATAGTTTTGCTCTTGTTCATTTAATTTCTATGAATCGTAACAAATCACTTGCCCTTATTACATCAGAACTCCACTGAGTCCTTCCTTGCAAGCATCTGTATAGACCAAGAAATACTTTTTTTGATCCACAATCCTTAGAACAGACGCATTGGTTAATAGATGCTTCAACTACTGGAATCTAGCTTCACATTCTAGTGCCCATATGAATTTCTTTCCCTTTCTTTGAAATAAGTAATAGGATTACCGATCTTGGAAAATCCCTTTATGAACCTCCTGTAATATCCAACCAATCCCATGAAGGATCTCACTTTTATCACATTTTTGGGAGTAGAACAATCTATGATCGCCTTGATCTTTCCGAGGTCTACTACCAATCCTTCAACTGAGATTACATGGCCTAGATAATGGATTTCCTTCTTATAAAAATCACACTTGTTGAACTTGGTGTATAGTTTGTGTTCTCTTAACATATGTAACATCATTCTGAGGTGTTCTTCATGTTCCTCTCGGTTCTCAGAATACACCAAAATGTCATCCATGAATATTAAGACAAACTTATCTAAATACTTACTGAGCACACTATTAATCAAGCACATGAATGTCACTGATGCATTCGTAAGTCCAAAGGGTACCACAACAAACTCATAGTGCCCATACCTTGTCCTAAAGGTTTTCTTGTGGATGTCCTCATCCTTGATTATGACTTGGTGATATCCCGACCTCAATTCTATCTTTGAGAATATTGCAGCTCCCCTGAGATGATTAAAAAGGTCGTATACCCTAGGTAAAGGGTATTTGTTCTTAATGGTCATCTTGTTCAATTGCTTGTAATCAATACACAATCTCAAGGTACCATTCTTCTTCCTTACAAATAGGGCGGGTTCTCCCCACTGGATACTCTTGGACTGATGTAAACTTTATCCAAAACTTCCTTTAGATGCACCTTCAACTCTATCAATTTTGGTGTGCTCATCCTGTAGGGAACTTTCGATGTTGGTACTGCCCTAGGTACCATATCTATTGAAAAATAATGATCTCTTTTCGAAGGTAATCCATGCACTTCTTTTGGAAATACATATCTGAACTACCACAACATCGGGTGGTATTCAAATTTCAACTCCTTACTTTCTACTGAGTTCAACACTTGTATAGCATACACGAGACACCCCTTTCTGCTAAACTTCTTAAGTTGCATCATTGATATTTGCCTTATGGAAATTGGATTTCGGATACCTTGAAAAATCCTTACATTTTCTTTCTCATCCTTACATTCCAAAGTTTTATCGTAACAATTTAACTTTGCCTTATGGTCAGCTAACCAATCCATACCCAACAATACATCATACGATCCTAGGGGTAGGATATTCAAAACTGTTTGAGTTTGTAGTCCATCCAACTTAATTGGACAATCTTCAATTACCTTAGCCACTTTCCTCTTTGTTCCAGTGGCTAGCTGAACTAATCATGCTTTAGCATGCTTCTTTCTCTACAATGAGCATCCCTCAACCACTCAAGGTCAGACATAACTAATATTAGATCCTGGGTCAATTAAAATAGATATTGGTCATTTAGTAATAATACATTCTAATTCCACCACAGAGGCTTGGTGGTATGCTTACCGATTCTCTAGAGTTGCGTAAATCCTCAACACACTTCTGGCCACGTAATTGACTATAGTTGCCTCCCACACATTATATACCTTTCTTTTGTCATGATGTTTGTGTGGTAATCCATCAACAAATGCGGCTCTCCACATCCCCAACATTGCAAAGGTCCTTTATTGGGCTCCTCTGTTCCTTGTCTTTCTTTCTCTACTGGTTTATTTCGACTTTGAGATGGGAAATTTTGCTGATGCACACTCCTACTTGGCTAACCCAACTATGCATCTTTTCCTGAATTATTATGGGGGAATGAATTGAATCTCCTCTTTTGAGATTCACTCTTGTCCTTCCTCCTCCAATCCTTTGAAGACTCATGCTTGTGTTTAGACTGTTCGTAACAACATTTGGAATTTTAAATAATGTCCTCCAACATATTGGGTTTGTCAAACTCAATTTGATCTTGGTAGGACTATGGTAACCCACTGAGAAAACACTGTATTCTCACCTTCTCAATATTGAGGTAGGGAACATACCTCAACAACTCCATAAACCTTTTAGCATATGCATCCATGGTAAGTTGTCCCAACTTAGGCTCATGGAATTCCTTTATTTTTTCATCATAATACTTCTCAAAGAGGTAAGCTTTACGAAAGTATTTATCAAATTGTTTTAAGGTTAGCTTTCTTTCCTTCAAGCCTTTAATTTCCTTGAGATCTTCCCACCAGATGGAAGCTCCTCCATTTAGATTGAATACTGCAATCCTTTCCTTGGTATTCTTAGAATAATTATGTACTCAAAAGTACTTATTCAAACCAAATAACCATGCCTCGACTTCTTCTCCTTTCTTTATATCTCCATCAAAAGTAGGTGACTAGACTTCTTAAATTCTTTAGTTAGGGAGTTCTGAGAATTCTTCCTCTTTCTCTTCTTAAGAATGCTAAATTTTGTGCCACTACTGGAATACTCTGTCAAAGTATTTTGTCGACTAGATGACTCCGAGGAAACACTTCCACTTGATTTTCCTTTCTTGGCATCCCAATGCTTCTTTCTGGAAGGACTCCTTCCCGCATCACTATGACTCATTCCATGCTTCTAGGCATCTGAAGGGGTTTTCAACCTCTCTGACTGCTATAGTTCTACATTACTAGGGCCTTGTAGAAATTTTTTATTAATTTCAGAGAGGCTCTGTAGTAAAACTGCATTCAATTCTATCTATTCATCCTGATCTCTTATAAGCCTCTCATTCTCTACCTTTAGTCTTCTAACAATGTCCATCAAATTTGGGAGGGTTTTCCCTATCCCTCCGACCATCATATTCTTCATCCCTGAGGTGCCAGGTGTCATCCATGCTACACTGCACCATTCACCACCGTGACCCTCCAACACATCCTATGTGTTGAAACAACAACTATCATTAGATTTTTTACGTCAACACTCAAAACAAGCATTCTGGGTAACAAAAAAAATCCTTCTTAAACAATTCTAAGTGGTCTTGGTGACCCATTAAAGCCTAGAGTTTGAACCTTAAGCTCTGATACCACTCTGTAACACACCCAACCCCCTAAGTAACATTTTAAAGGATGGAACATTAATATTTCTCCTTTCTTCGATTATCTCAAAGTCTCCCCTCGAGAGTACCATCATCTTCTTCTCAATAAGAGATTTCCAATGATTGTAATCATGCTTAATTCGTAGCTCGGGATCAAACGTTATGGTCTTTTGAATTTCCCCAAGATCTCATACTCAAAATCAACCCACTGCCATGTGGCACTTCGTCACCCATGCCCTTGACCACGACAACATCGTACCACATGTCTCCTCTCATCACAGTGAAGCTTTTGTCCACATATTCCTATCGTTGTCTCCAAATTTCACTTCGACAAAGTGCCACTACACATTCGAACTGTTCCGACGATGAGACACTAATCAACCCTTTTACCAAATCCAATGGTCCTAAAACCCCTCATCCTACAGTCTAGGGTGAGTCAATGATTTAACTTACCCACAAGTTAATGCTCGTCTCTTCCTTTACATTCATTAGATGAATTAGGGTAAATTACGACGGTTGAACGATTGAGATTAAACCCTCACCCTATAGGTTTAATGCCTAAACCCTGAAGACATTGCATATGAATCAATGGTGTAGATTTAGTCATCTCATCTCCAACGAGATCGACGACTATCAACATTCCCAATTCTAGTTCGTCGTTGGCACTCCATAGATGACATTCTACTTACCATCCATCTACCTCCAGCAACGATACCTTGGGAATCAACAGTCCAGAATCACTGGTCCGTAGATCCGATGACCATCACTTTAAAATGAAGGTTCAAGGGACATCCTCATCTAGTGGGACCCTTATTAGTCTCATTGACCAATCTTCTAGCAACACCTGTCACTACTTTTACATAGAGATTTCCGAGTAGGAAAAATGCGACGCCATAACATCCTCGTTGTCATTATTAATCTAAGTGTGATCTTCCAAAGATCAATGACGAATAACACATTCGCATGGTGCATATCGATGGTCCTCATCAATCCTTATGTCGCTACATCGTCGAAATTTCTCTGGTGAAACTTTCCTATCCCACTTTCGATCTCCAATGATGATACGTGTAGCATCGATGATGTAGGTCTCTCCATGCCCTCTTTGATCAAATTGATGATTGTCGTTTAGTCTCCGACCTTTATCATTGTTGCCAAAATTTTACAAGTTCTAGATCTCGTTCATTTCCCGATGACTAACCCTCATCAAAAAAGGGTTGATATTTATTCATCCCAGCTAATTGACAGTCGAAATCCCTTTCGACTCTTTTCACGATTTTTTGACTAGTTAGTCCATGGATTGGGACTTAGTAGTTTTTTGGGTTCTCCCAGGCTTCATCTTGGTATTCTATGGTCTATCAACACCGCATGGCCATTACTAGCCTCTCGACCCCATGAATGCATGAGACTCTATGGATTTCACAAGATCTCCATGACATATTGAGGTTTTTCTCAGGGTTCAGAGTCCTCCCTTCCTCACAAAGGATTTCCTGGGTTACAAGTTACCCCATCACTAGAATGATGATATTTTATTTCCATATCCTACAAACTTTCCTCTAACAACTCAAGGTTTTCGGGGATACAACAATCTACAATTTTTCAGTTTTACAATTAGATACAAAATTCTAGTGCCATGGTAACATAATCAAAATTTCAGGAGTTCTCCATAATTAGTGTAAGCATTTATAGTTCCCATAGTACTAGACATTTACATTCACATATCTTTCATATTGAAAATCTAACAATCTAAATTAAACACTTATCTAATAAGGAAATTTTCTAACACCGACAGACTAAGGGAGGACGCCTTTCCTCCCAACCTTAGGCCTTACTGTAGAGTTCCTTCCTACAATACGCCACCCCCATTCCAAGCCATGATACCACCGGGGAAAATGGACTCAACCAGGTTCCAAGCTCATGATGATCCATTTTACAGTTTAAGCTTATTTCCTTATTGAATAGAAACCGGTTTTAATGTATATCTATTATTCTGTGTTAAGCATATTTTGATAACAATCTATATTCATTTCATTCTTCTCATAAATCCAGATCTTTATGTATGACATCTGTAAACCAATTGGGTAGAAGAGATTTCAATGTTGTGGGATACTTTTATGGACAATTCATGATGCCCTGGGACTAAATTTTTTTTGTGGTATTTAACGTTCCATATTTCACGCTTGAATAGTATATAATTAATTGAATATATCATTCATGTTGTTTAAATAATCCTTTCGTATATTAATAAGTCACATTAATCCATCTGTTGCTGGTCTTCAAACAAAGGGTAAATTTGCATGTCCAGTTTGTGGTCCTAAGATGAAATCTCGTCGGTAAAAAAGTTTAGGAAAGGAGGTGTTTGATGAGTATAGACACTTCCTCTCTAAGAGCCATACGTATCGTACTACTGAAAAATATATTTTCAATGGGAAACAAAAGACTGGACTAAAACCACAAAGAATGACATCTGGTGAAACTTTCCTTCCCCCTTCGACTCATTAAAAACTACCCACCTCCCATTGGGATCAGGGTATATATAGGTTTATTAGGTGTTTTCTCAACTGGATTTCCTCTACAAAAGGGAGTCCCTTCTCGGCTAAACAATCCCTCAACGATCTCCCCTTACCTGTGTCGATTTTTGTCTAGTAAGCACCAAGTTGTATCCCACTATTCCTCTAGTTCAGGATCTAGGTCTTCTCTATTCATGGTGATCATTAACAGTTTAGGCAAGCTTCCTATTTTCTTCAAGGAAATCTCTTCTTCTCCTTTCTCTCTTCAATCGATGTTTTTAAACATCTTTGCGTGCTGTATTTATTAGCCCACTCATTCTCTGCACTCAGTAGTTCCACTTCTCCTGATTGTTCTACTGTCCGAATATCTGTGTCTATTGTGTCGATTTGTTTGTGCCCTTGCGTGTGTTCTGTTCTTATTTACCATCCCCTCAGGAACATCTTAGATTTCTTCAGACACCACCAACAATCATTGGTTCTCATTTCTGAAGAAGCAGATTCGTAGTGTCTTACTGTCTGGTCATTTTAATTGGCCCTTGCCTTCTTGAAGGGTCAATTGCCAATATTCACTAACTGTTGCAACTACCCCTGCAACTCCTTTTATTGTTCACATGCCTATGCATAGGTCTGGTATTTTGAAGGTGTGAGGTTGTGCTTAACAAGCATAAACATTCTTGTTAGACAAGATTCCTATTTTCTTCACAAATGCACTTCAACTTCGTTTACACTCAACCATTCGATCAATCCCTACTTCTTCAACTTCCTCTGGTGTATCATGGCCAATACTGTCAAGGTTGTTCCTCCGCAATTAATGGTTTGGTATTTTCATTCAATTAAACATAGTCACATGTTTCATAATACAAATCATGTAATATTAACATAATTACAGTATCAGGGAAAATGAGGTGTTACATTTGACATCACCATCATTGATAAGCATGGAAGGGAGAATTTTGTTGCCAACTTATTTTCTAGACTTACCAATGATGGGGATACTGTTATGTGTGTAAACATGTACTTATTTTTATCAGTATGAAGATCCTATAGCAATCCACTTGCAATCTCCAGGTTGTGTGTATTTTTCATCATTCTTTCACTGTAAGTATGTATATAAATTGTATGACAAGTTGCACATTATTCCTTTGCTGCAATTATTATTCTTGTTCTTATTAATCATTTACAGAGAAAGAGTTTATAATTTAGTTAATGAAATGCTTTCTTGGTTACATTGGAAATATGATATAACTTGATTTAAGCATTTCATAAGTTTCAAATAGAATTTAATTGTATATAAGTAAGCTCACATTTGAGCATTTATTTTTAGTTTATAGAATAAATTTGATTTCAATATATATAAAAAAATATTTTTCCAGTTTGTATAAAGTTTGATAAAAGCTAAGTAGAACTAGTTTGATTTCAATAAATAAGGTTAAATCTTTCTTTCTTATTCAATCATATGGATATTTGTAGAAATACTAAGCCTAGTCAATAGAAGGAAACTAGGCATGCTATTTTGACAAGTTTGGTGAAAATTTTATTCTTTTATTTATTTTAAATTGAAAAAGTATGTTTAGAATAATCCTTGTAAATTTAACTTTAATATTAGATTATAGTTGATTAGTTTTCTCAAGGTTAAAAGGTTAAACCTTAAACACAAGAAAATTTGAAAATATAAATTCCACCTATAGGAAAAGGAATAGTTTGAATTGAAGGAAAATTAATCTCAGAGTGTACTCAAAACATGTAGCACACCTACTATATTTTAAATAAAAAACAAATATCATCCCTTGTGTTTTCTAACACATTGATTTCCCCCACTTCAAAGTAGTAAAGTAAAATTTAAAGACANACTTTATTGAGAAATTTACCAAAATTGCATCTCCCATGTTTTCTTTATTGTATAAAGACACATAATTTTCTTGGACTAACCAATGTCAATATGCTTTTGAATCCTTGAAAGAAACCTTATCTATGGCACCAGTCTTAAGGGGACTAAATTAGTCCTTGCGATTTCGTATTTCCACATACACTTCTGACACATCCATTGGGGCAATCGTTTGACAGAAAGAAGAACAAAATCCCTATGCAATTTATTTCATTGGAAAAAATATTGCACCTACAGAGTTGAATTATATAGTGACCGAAAAAGAATTTCTTGTGGTAGTGCATGCTATTATAAATTTCAACACTATATTGTTGGATATCTTGTATTTGTACACGTTTATCATTATGTCGTTCATTATTCAATGAATAAACCAATTACTAATGGTAGAGTTAATAGGTGGTTATTATTGTTGGAGGTGTTTGATGTAACACACCCAACCCCCTAAGTAACATTTTAAGGGATGGAGAAATACTATTTCTCCTTTCTTTGACTATCTCAAAGTATCCCTTCAAGAGTACCATCGTCTTATTCTCGATAAGAGCTTTCCAACGATTGTAATCATGCTTAATTCCTAGCTTGAGATCAAAAGTTGTGGTCTTATGAATTTACCTGGTATCTCATAGTCAAAATCAACCTCACTGCCACATGGCATCCATGTGGCACTTTGTCACCCGTGCCCTCTACCACAACAACAACATGGCACTGATGTGGCACCTATCTCCTCTCATCACAATGAATCTTATGTCCACATACGCCTATCGTTGTCGCCAAATTTCACTTCGACAGAGTGCCACTAAATATTTGGACTGTCCCGATGATGAGACATTGATCAACCCTTTTACCAGATCCAATGGTCCTCAAACCCCTCATCCTACGGTCCTCGTTGAGTCGACAATTTAACTTACCCACAAGATAATGCTAATCTCTTCCTTTACATTCATTGAATCAGGGGAAAATATGATGGTTAAATGACTAAGATTAAACCTTCACCCTACATGTTTAATGCCTAAACCCCAATGACATTGCACAAGAATTAATGGTCCAAATTTAGTCGTCTCATATCTGTCAAGATCAGTGGCTATCAACATTCTCAAGCCTAGTTCATCATCAAAACTCTATAGATGACATTCCACTTACCATCCCTCTACCTCCGACAATGATACCTTGGGCATCCACCGGTCCAGAACCATTGGCCCGTAGATCCGATGGACTTCACTTTAAAATGAAGGTTCAAGGGACCTCCTTGTCGAGTGGGACCCTTATTAGTCTCATTGACCAATATTCTAGCAACACATGCCACTACTTTTACACACAAACTGCTGAGTATGCAGGCTGCAACGTCAAAACATCGTCGTCCTCATTCTTAATCTAAATGTGATCTTCCAAAGATCAACAATAGAGAAAAAGTTCACATGGTGCAAATCGACGGTCGTTGTCAATCCTTATACCACTACATCATTAGCATTTCTCTAGTGAAACTTTCCTATCCCACTTTCGATCACCAACGACGATACATGTAGCATCGATGGCGTAGGTCTCTCGGTTCCCTCTTTGATTGAATCGATGATTGTCATTTAGTCTCTGACCTTTATCATTTTCATTGAAATTTTACAAGTTGTAGCTCTCGGTCATTTCCTGATGATCAATCCTCTTTGATGAAGGTTTGATATTTACTCATCCCACCCAATCGATGGTCGAAAGCCCTTCTGAATCCTTTTCACAATTTTTCGACTGGTTAGTCCATGGATTCAGACTTAGTCATTTTTCGGGTTCTGCCAGGATCCATCCAGGTATTATGTGGTCTATCAACACCCTCTGGCCATTATCAACCTCTTGAACCCATGAATGCATGAGACTCTATGGATTCCATAAGCTCTCCATGAAAAATTGAGGTTTTTCTCAGGGCTCAAATTCCTCCATTCCCGACAAAGGATTTCCTAGGTTACATGCTACCCCATCGTTGTCATAATGATTTTTTTTTCCATATCCTGCAAATTTTCCTCTAACAACTCAAGGTCTTTGAGATACAACAATCTACACTTTTTTAGTTTTACAATTAGATATAAAATTCTAGTGCCATCGTAACATAGTCAAATTTTCAGGAGTTCTACTTAATCAATCTAAGCAGTTGTATTTCCCATAGTACCATACATTTACATTCACATATCTTTCATATTCGAGTTCTAACAAGCTAAGTTAAACACTTATCTGATTAGGAAATTTGCCAACACTGACTGACTGAGGGAGGATGCCTTTCCTCCCAACCTTACGCCTTACTGTAGAGTTCCTTCTTATAGTATGCCACCCCCATGCCAAGCCATGATACCACTAGGGAAAATTGACTTAGCCAGGTTCCAAGCTCGTGATGATACAAGAAGGTTACTCTCGTTCCCCCTTCGACTCAGTAAAAACTACCCACCTCCCACTGAGCTCAGGGTCTCTATAGGTTTATCAACTGGTTTCTCAACTCGATTTCCTCTGCACAAGGGAGTCCCTTCTTTGTTAAACAATCCCTCAACGATATCCCCTTATAGTGCCATTTTTTTTTCCAGTAAGCACCAAGCTATAGCCCAATATTTCTATAGTTTGGGATCCGGGTCTTCTCTGTTCAGGGTGATCATTAACAATTTAGTTAAGCTTCCTATTTTCTTCAAGGAAATCTCTTATTCTTCTTTCTCTCTTCAATCAATGTTTCTGAACATCTTTGCATGTTGTATTTCTTAGCCCACTCATTCACTACACTCATTGGTTCTGCTTGTTCTCTCGGTCATTCTACTCTCTGAATATCCATATCTCTTGTGTTGTGTTGTTTGTGCCCCTGCGTGTGTTTTTCTCTTCTTTTTTCGTCCTCTTGGGAACATTGTAGCTTCCTGCAGATGCCACCTGCAATCCGTGGTTCTCATTTATGAAGAAGCATATCCACAGTGTCCTGTTGTCTGGTCATTTTAATTGGCCCTTGCCTTAAAGGTTCAACTGGTAATATTCATTAATTGTTCCAACAACCCCCATGGCTCCTTTTATTGGTCACGTGGCTCTGCATAGGTTTGGTATGATGAAGGTGTGAGGTTGTGATTAACAAGCATACGTTAACTTGTTATACAAGCTTCATATTTTCTTGGCAAATTCACTTCAACTTGCTTTACACTCAATCATTCAATCAACTCCTGCTTCGTCAACTTCCTCTGCTGTATCATGGCCAATACTTCCAAGGTTGTTCCTCCTCAGTCGATGGTTTGGTATTTTTATTAAATTAAACATAGTCACATGTTTCATAACACAAGTCATGTAATCTTAACATAATTACATTCTTGGGGAAAACAAGGTGTAACATTCCCCTCCCCCTTAAAGAAACACCATCCTTGGTGTTTTAAACACCATGTATATACAATTATACAATAAAGAAAAATGGGTATTCCGATATCATAACATCTTCTAGCTCCCATGTAGCTTCATCGGCTCCAAAGTGCTTCCATTGCACCTTGACCTGCACGATGGGTCAGTTTTAGAACATTCTTTCTTTCCTGTCCAAGATGCATTGAGGTTTGGGTTGGAATTCTCCTTATGGCCCCCCTTGTATTACAGTCCAATCAATAACATGATTAGAATCATGCACATATTTCTTTAACAAAGACACATGGAATTCATTATGAGCTCTAACAGTAGGTGGTAAGGAAATTTTGTATGCTACTAGTCCCATGCTTTCTAGGATTTCAAATGGTCCACAATATTGGGGGGACAACTTAGCACACATCCCCATTCTTAGGGAAATTATTTTGGGTTTCACTCAGAGGTATACATGGTCTCCCACTTTAAATTCTCTATGGCTTCTTTTGCTATCAACATAGCTCTTTTGTTTATCATGGGCAACCTTCAACTTTTGTCTTATCTTGACCATAGCCTGCTCCATCTCCTTCAACAATTTTGGTCCAAGGGAAATTTTGTCCACTGGACTATCCCAACTAATTAGAACTCTACACTTTATTCCATATAGAACCTAAAATGAGCTCATCTTCAACGATTCTTGGCAACCATTGTTATACGCAAATTATACCAATGGTAGATATTCTTCCCATTACTTGGGTTGGTGCATAACATGTCTTCTAACACTCTATTCACCCTTTCGGTCTGACCATTTGTTTGAGGATGGTAGGCCATGCTAAATGCCAGTTGTGTTTCCAAGCATGTAAACAAGCCTTTCCAAAAAATTGAGGTGAACTTAGCATCCCTGTCCGATATTATGGTTTTGGGAAAACCATGCAATCTGGAAATTTCTTTCATAAAAACATTGGTAATGTCTATGGCCTTAAAGTAGATTTTATAGGAATAAAATAAGCTTCCTTGCTCAACTTATCCACTACAACCATGATTACATCATGCTGTTTGGCTGTCTTAGGTAGACTTGTGATAAAATCCATGGAAATCACCTCCCATTTCCAGTTTGGAATCTGTAAGGGTTGCAATAGTTCAACTGGATGTTGATGCTCAACTTTCACATGTTGGCACTCTAAGCACTTCATAATATATTTGGCAATGTCTTGCTTCATTCCCAGCCAATAGTACAATTTTCTAACTACTTCCACCATTTTTTGGTAACCAGGGTGACCTACATATGGTATCCTATGGAATTCATCCAAAATCATGCGCTTCAAATCCATTGAATTAGGTACCTACAACTGATTGTTATACTACAATAGGCTATCGAACCCAAGCTGATATCCTTCATACTTCCTTTATCTAGGCTCTTGTTGTAACCTTTCTTTCACTTGGTTGAAGAACTCATCTTCTTGTAAGAGGGTTTTAATCCTTTATTGTTTTCCAAAATCTCCTACACTTTCCATTGCTAAGTGCACTGTCTGAACACTTCGACTGAGTGCATTTTCTACTTTGTTCTCTTTTCCTTTTATGTGTTTGATTTCAAAATCAAACTCACTGATCAACACCATCCACCAGGAATGTATAACATTCAATATTGGCTGATCAAATAAATACTTCATATCACAATGATTAGTCATGTGGATAAATCTCCTTCCGAGCAGGTAGTGCCTCCACATTTTCAACTCATGTACAATCGCTGCAAGCTCTATATTGTGGGTAACATAGTTTTGCTCTTGTTCATTTAATTTCTATGAATCGTAACAAATCACTTGCCCTTATTACATCAGAACTCCACTGAGTCCTTCCTTGCAAGCATCTGTATAGACCAAGAAATACTTTTTTTGATCCACAATCCTTAGAACAGACGCATTGGTTAATAGATGCTTCAACTACTGGAATCTAGCTTCACATTCTAGTGCCCATATGAATTTCTTTCCCTTTCTTTGAAATAAGTAATAGGATTACCGATCTTGGAAAATCCCTTTATGAACCTCCTGTAATATCCAACCAATCCCATGAAGGATCTCACTTTTATCACATTTTTGGGAGTAGAACAATCTATGATCGCCTTGATCTTTCCGAGGTCTACTACCAATCCTTCAACTGAGATTACATGGCCTAGATAATGGATTTCCTTCTTATAAAAATCACACTTGTTGAACTTGGTGTATAGTTTGTGTTCTCTTAACATATGTAACATCATTCTGAGGTGTTCTTCATGTTCCTCTCGGTTCTCAGAATACACCAAAATGTCATCCATGAATATTAAGACAAACTTATCTAAATACTTACTGAGCACACTATTAATCAAGCACATGAATGTCACTGATGCATTCGTAAGTCCAAAGGGTACCACAACAAACTCATAGTGCCCATACCTTGTCCTAAAGGTTTTCTTGTGGATGTCCTCATCCTTGATTATGACTTGGTGATATCCCGACCTCAATTCTATCTTTGAGAATATTGCAGCTCCCCTGAGATGATTAAAAAGGTCGTATACCCTAGGTAAAGGGTATTTGTTCTTAATGGTCATCTTGTTCAATTGCTTGTAATCAATACACAATCTCAAGGTACCATTCTTCTTCCTTACAAATAGGGCGGGTTCTCCCCACTGGATACTCTTGGACTGATGTAAACTTTATCCAAAACTTCCTTTAGATGCACCTTCAACTCTATCAATTTTGGTGTGCTCATCCTGTAGGGAACTTTCGATGTTGGTACTGCCCTAGGTACCATATCTATTGAAAAATAATGATCTCTTTTCGAAGGTAATCCATGCACTTCTTTTGGAAATACATATCTGAACTACCACAACATCGGGTGGTATTCAAATTTCAACTCCTTACTTTCTACTGAGTTCAACACTTGTATAGCATACACGAGACACCCCTTTCTGCTAAACTTCTTAAGTTGCATCATTGATATTTGCCTTATGGAAATTGGATTTCGGATACCTTGAAAAATCCTTACATTTTCTTTCTCATCCTTACATTCCAAAGTTTTATCGTAACAATTTAACTTTGCCTTATGGTCAGCTAACCAATCCATACCCAACAATACATCATACGATCCTAGGGGTAGGATATTCAAAACTGTTTGAGTTTGTAGTCCATCCAACTTAATTGGACAATCTTCAATTACCTTAGCCACTTTCCTCTTTGTTCCAGTGGCTAGCTGAACTAATCATGCTTTAGCATGCTTCTTTCTCTACAATGAGCATCCCTCAACCACTCAAGGTCAGACATAACTAATATTAGATCCTGGGTCAATTAAAATAGATATTGGTCATTTAGTAATAATACATTCTAATTCCACCACAGAGGCTTGGTGGTATGCTTACCGATTCTCTAGAGTTGCGTAAATCCTCAACACACTTCTGGCCACGTAATTGACTATAGTTGCCTCCCACACATTATATACCTTTCTTTTGTCATGATGTTTGTGTGGTAATCCATCAACAAATGCGGCTCTCCACATCCCCAACATTGCAAAGGTCCTTTATTGGGCTCCTCTGTTCCTTGTCTTTCTTTCTCTACTGGTTTATTTCGACTTTGAGATGGGAAATTTTGCTGATGCACACTCCTACTTGGCTAACCCAACTATGCATCTTTTCCTGAATTATTATGGGGGAATGAATTGAATCTCCTCTTTTGAGATTCACTCTTGTCCTTCCTCCTCCAATCCTTTGAAGACTCATGCTTGTGTTTAGACTGTTCGTAACAACATTTGGAATTTTAAATAATGTCCTCCAACATATTGGGTTTGTCAAACTCAATTTGATCTTGGTAGGACTATGGTAACCCACTGAGAAAACACTGTATTCTCACCTTCTCAATATTGAGGTAGGGAACATACCTCAACAACTCCATAAACCTTTTAGCATATGCATCCATGGTAAGTTGTCCCAACTTAGGCTCATGGAATTCCTTTATTTTTTCATCATAATACTTCTCAAAGAGGTAAGCTTTACGAAAGTATTTATCAAATTGTTTTAAGGTTAGCTTTCTTTCCTTCAAGCCTTTAATTTCCTTGAGATCTTCCCACCAGATGGAAGCTCCTCCATTTAGATTGAATACTGCAATCCTTTCCTTGGTATTCTTAGAATAATTATGTACTCAAAAGTACTTATTCAAACCAAATAACCATGCCTCGACTTCTTCTCCTTTCTTTATATCTCCATCAAAAGTAGGTGACTAGACTTCTTAAATTCTTTAGTTAGGGAGTTCTGAGAATTCTTCCTCTTTCTCTTCTTAAGAATGCTAAATTTTGTGCCACTACTGGAATACTCTGTCAAAGTATTTTGTCGACTAGATGACTCCGAGGAAACACTTCCACTTGATTTTCCTTTCTTGGCATCCCAATGCTTCTTTCTGGAAGGACTCCTTCCCGCATCACTATGACTCATTCCATGCTTCTAGGCATCTGAAGGGGTTTTCAACCTCTCTGACTGCTATAGTTCTACATTACTAGGGCCTTGTAGAAATTTTTTATTAATTTCAGAGAGGCTCTGTAGTAAAACTGCATTCAATTCTATCTATTCATCCTGATCTCTTATAAGCCTCTCATTCTCTACCTTTAGTCTTCTAACAATGTCCATCAAATTTGGGAGGGTTTTCCCTATCCCTCCGACCATCATATTCTTCATCCCTGAGGTGCCAGGTGTCATCCATGCTACACTGCACCATTCACCACCGTGACCCTCCAACACATCCTATGTGTTGAAACAACAACTATCATTAGATTTTTTACGTCAACACTCAAAACAAGCATTCTGGGTAACAAAAAAAATCCTTCTTAAACAATTCTAAGTGGTCTTGGTGACCCATTAAAGCCTAGAGTTTGAACCTTAAGCTCTGATACCACTCTGTAACACACCCAACCCCCTAAGTAACATTTTAAAGGATGGAACATTAATATTTCTCCTTTCTTCGATTATCTCAAAGTCTCCCCTCGAGAGTACCATCATCTTCTTCTCAATAAGAGATTTCCAATGATTGTAATCATGCTTAATTCGTAGCTCGGGATCAAACGTTATGGTCTTTTGAATTTCCCCAAGATCTCATACTCAAAATCAACCCACTGCCATGTGGCACTTCGTCACCCATGCCCTTGACCACGACAACATCGTACCACATGTCTCCTCTCATCACAGTGAAGCTTTTGTCCACATATTCCTATCGTTGTCTCCAAATTTCACTTCGACAAAGTGCCACTACACATTCGAACTGTTCCGACGATGAGACACTAATCAACCCTTTTACCAAATCCAATGGTCCTAAAACCCCTCATCCTACAGTCTAGGGTGAGTCAATGATTTAACTTACCCACAAGTTAATGCTCGTCTCTTCCTTTACATTCATTAGATGAATTAGGGTAAATTACGACGGTTGAACGATTGAGATTAAACCCTCACCCTATAGGTTTAATGCCTAAACCCTGAAGACATTGCATATGAATCAATGGTGTAGATTTAGTCATCTCATCTCCAACGAGATCGACGACTATCAACATTCCCAATTCTAGTTCGTCGTTGGCACTCCATAGATGACATTCTACTTACCATCCATCTACCTCCAGCAACGATACCTTGGGAATCAACAGTCCAGAATCACTGGTCCGTAGATCCGATGACCATCACTTTAAAATGAAGGTTCAAGGGACATCCTCATCTAGTGGGACCCTTATTAGTCTCATTGACCAATCTTCTAGCAACACCTGTCACTACTTTTACATAGAGATTTCCGAGTAGGAAAAATGCGACGCCATAACATCCTCGTTGTCATTATTAATCTAAGTGTGATCTTCCAAAGATCAATGACGAATAACACATTCGCATGGTGCATATCGATGGTCCTCATCAATCCTTATGTCGCTACATCGTCGAAATTTCTCTGGTGAAACTTTCCTATCCCACTTTCGATCTCCAATGATGATACGTGTAGCATCGATGATGTAGGTCTCTCCATGCCCTCTTTGATCAAATTGATGATTGTCGTTTAGTCTCCGACCTTTATCATTGTTGCCAAAATTTTACAAGTTCTAGATCTCGTTCATTTCCCGATGACTAACCCTCATCAAAAAAGGGTTGATATTTATTCATCCCAGCTAATTGACAGTCGAAATCCCTTTCGACTCTTTTCACGATTTTTTGACTAGTTAGTCCATGGATTGGGACTTAGTAGTTTTTTGGGTTCTCCCAGGCTTCATCTTGGTATTCTATGGTCTATCAACACCGCATGGCCATTACTAGCCTCTCGACCCCATGAATGCATGAGACTCTATGGATTTCACAAGATCTCCATGACATATTGAGGTTTTTCTCAGGGTTCAGAGTCCTCCCTTCCTCACAAAGGATTTCCTGGGTTACAAGTTACCCCATCACTAGAATGATGATATTTTATTTCCATATCCTACAAACTTTCCTCTAACAACTCAAGGTTTTCGGGGATACAACAATCTACAATTTTTCAGTTTTACAATTAGATACAAAATTCTAGTGCCATGGTAACATAATCAAAATTTCAGGAGTTCTCCATAATTAGTGTAAGCATTTATAGTTCCCATAGTACTAGACATTTACATTCACATATCTTTCATATTGAAAATCTAACAATCTAAATTAAACACTTATCTAATAAGGAAATTTTCTAACACCGACAGACTAAGGGAGGACGCCTTTCCTCCCAACCTTAGGCCTTACTGTAGAGTTCCTTCCTACAATACGCCACCCCCATTCCAAGCCATGATACCACCGGGGAAAATGGACTCAACCAGGTTCCAAGCTCATGATGATCCATTTTACAGTTTAAGCTTATTTCCTTATTGAATAGAAACCGGTTTTAATGTATATCTATTATTCTGTGTTAAGCATATTTTGATAACAATCTATATTCATTTCATTCTTCTCATAAATCCAGATCTTTATGTATGACATCTGTAAACCAATTGGGTAGAAGAGATTTCAATGTTGTGGGATACTTTTATGGACAATTCATGATGCCCTGGGACTAAATTTTTTTTGTGGTATTTAACGTTCCATATTTCACGCTTGAATAGTATATAATTAATTGAATATATCATTCATGTTGTTTAAATAATCCTTTCGTATATTAATAAGTCACATTAATCCATCTGTTGCTGGTCTTCAAACAAAGGGTAAATTTGCATGTCCAGTTTGTGGTCCTAAGATGAAATCTCGTCGGTAAAAAAGTTTAGGAAAGGAGGTGTTTGATGAGTATAGACACTTCCTCTCTAAGAGCCATACGTATCGTACTACTGAAAAATATATTTTCAATGGGAAACAAAAGACTGGACTAAAACCACAAAGAATGACATCTGGTGAAACTTTCCTTCCCCCTTCGACTCATTAAAAACTACCCACCTCCCATTGGGATCAGGGTATATATAGGTTTATTAGGTGTTTTCTCAACTGGATTTCCTCTACAAAAGGGAGTCCCTTCTCGGCTAAACAATCCCTCAACGATCTCCCCTTACCTGTGTCGATTTTTGTCTAGTAAGCACCAAGTTGTATCCCACTATTCCTCTAGTTCAGGATCTAGGTCTTCTCTATTCATGGTGATCATTAACAGTTTAGGCAAGCTTCCTATTTTCTTCAAGGAAATCTCTTCTTCTCCTTTCTCTCTTCAATCGATGTTTTTAAACATCTTTGCGTGCTGTATTTATTAGCCCACTCATTCTCTGCACTCAGTAGTTCCACTTCTCCTGATTGTTCTACTGTCCGAATATCTGTGTCTATTGTGTCGATTTGTTTGTGCCCTTGCGTGTGTTCTGTTCTTATTTACCATCCCCTCAGGAACATCTTAGATTTCTTCAGACACCACCAACAATCATTGGTTCTCATTTCTGAAGAAGCAGATTCGTAGTGTCTTACTGTCTGGTCATTTTAATTGGCCCTTGCCTTCTTGAAGGGTCAATTGCCAATATTCACTAACTGTTGCAACTACCCCTGCAACTCCTTTTATTGTTCACATGCCTATGCATAGGTCTGGTATTTTGAAGGTGTGAGGTTGTGCTTAACAAGCATAAACATTCTTGTTAGACAAGATTCCTATTTTCTTCACAAATGCACTTCAACTTCGTTTACACTCAACCATTCGATCAATCCCTACTTCTTCAACTTCCTCTGGTGTATCATGGCCAATACTGTCAAGGTTGTTCCTCCGCAATTAATGGTTTGGTATTTTCATTCAATTAAACATAGTCACATGTTTCATAATACAAATCATGTAATATTAACATAATTACAGTATCAGGGAAAATGAGGTGTTACATTTGACATCACCATCATTGATAAGCATGGAAGGGAGAATTTTGTTGCCAACTTATTTTCTAGACTTACCAATGATGGGGATACTGTTATGTGTGTAAACATGTACTTATTTTTATCAGTATGAAGATCCTATAGCAATCCACTTGCAATCTCCAGGTTGTGTGTATTTTTCATCATTCTTTCACTGTAAGTATGTATATAAATTGTATGACAAGTTGCACATTATTCCTTTGCTGCAATTATTATTCTTGTTCTTATTAATCATTTACAGAGAAAGAGTTTATAATTTAGTTAATGAAATGCTTTCTTGGTTACATTGGAAATATGATATAACTTGATTTAAGCATTTCATAAGTTTCAAATAGAATTTAATTGTATATAAGTAAGCTCACATTTGAGCATTTATTTTTAGTTTATAGAATAAATTTGATTTCAATATATATAAAAAAATATTTTTCCAGTTTGTATAAAGTTTGATAAAAGCTAAGTAGAACTAGTTTGATTTCAATAAATAAGGTTAAATCTTTCTTTCTTATTCAATCATATGGATATTTGTAGAAATACTAAGCCTAGTCAATAGAAGGAAACTAGGCATGCTATTTTGACAAGTTTGGTGAAAATTTTATTCTTTTATTTATTTTAAATTGAAAAAGTATGTTTAGAATAATCCTTGTAAATTTAACTTTAATATTAGATTATAGTTGATTAGTTTTCTCAAGGTTAAAAGGTTAAACCTTAAACACAAGAAAATTTGAAAATATAAATTCCACCTATAGGAAAAGGAATAGTTTGAATTGAAGGAAAATTAATCTCAGAGTGTACTCAAAACATGTAGCACACCTACTATATTTTAAATAAAAAACAAATATCATCCCTTGTGTTTTCTAACACATTGATTTCCCCCACTTCAAAGTAGTAAAGTAAAATTTAAAGACAAAGGTGAAAGAAAATTCAAAATTTTGATTGCCTCCATCTTGTCCAAAAGAGATGATGAAAGGAAATTCATTAAATGATTGCCCTCATCTCAAATAAATGAAATTATTTAAATGAAGTGGTGAAAGGAAATTCAATTTGGGGTATGCAAATAAATTCACTGGGGCTATGGACCCCTGCTGACAATGAAGTAATATCTGTGATGTCTGTCAATGTTGTTTCTACATACCTTTATTTAATACTCTGTTATTAATTATTTTTCATTGATTTCTGTATCCTGATCTGATTAGGTCTATTTAAAATTAATCTAAATATTATTTATAACCTTGAGTAAAGACAAAGTCAGTTAGAAATATGGTATTTTAGCTTAATTTAGACTGATTTTTTTTGACAAATCTTGAGTAAGTTTTAATAAAGAAATATTTTATTAGCCTTTCTTGAAATTTATTCTTAAGCATGTTTTAATCTCTGTATATTGACAGTTTTACTACTTCTATATAGGGTTCAATTTCATAAGAAGAAAGTACCTAGTTTTATAATATTTGTGAATAAATTTACATTTTATTGAATCCATTACCCAATAAAGAAGGCACTAGGTCTGTTGTTCTTTAGTGCCTCGCAGGGAGCCACAATCCCAAGATGGAGCCTAATGTTGTAACTGATCCTGATTATTTTCGTAACAAAATGAAAGCAGAGATATTACAATGAAATACACATAAAAATTTCCAGAAACAAAGAAATACAATGATACATGATTTCTATTAATGAAATAAATGTACAGAGACTGTAAAAATACAGAGTGCAAGACTCGTTATAATGGTGACAACTTTATCTCTGAGAAGAGATGTGACGGCTATGCTCATTCACAAAAAGATGATTACAATGAGGCTCTGAAGTCCTTTTTATGATAAACATGAATGCCAAAACCCTAGACATCCAAAAACCTAACCCTAGGAGATGAAGCGCCAAAAGTCATGTGGGCCTCGTTGGGGTAAGTTAGTACATTAACTTCCTGGGGTCGTAACTTTTGCACACGATCTCTGTTTTAGGCATGTGATAGCCCGTTGAAAAGGTATTTTCAATAACTATGCATTATGCTGTCAAACTCTGACTCTATCCACACTTTGACTGTGGAAAGCCAAGAAAAAACTGTTTAGAGCCCCCAAAAGGTCCTGGAAGTATAGAAAGATGTATTGACATGAAAACTTCCAAAATAAGCCAGTTGGAATAGGTGGGTGACCACCAATATCCACCTGGATGTTGTGTAGGGATTTAGAACAATCTCGTAAGTGCAAAACCCACAATTACAAAGAAATGTCCCCATTACAGAGAAACGTGCTGAACTGGAAATTGTTAAGATGATCCAGTTGGAATTTGGAATAGGTGGGTGACCACCAATATCCACTTGGATCAATAACATAGGTTAAATTTTAAATAGAAAATTCAAAATCTTGATTAGAATAGGCACCTTTAACTTTATATTAGTTTACTTTTTAATTTTCTTACTTAATCTAGATTTGATATCTTTACTATAGTTTTAATATTAAGTTTAAGTTTTGATTAGGTTTAGATATTATGTTAATTTTATTATAATTTAGTCTAATTTTATTTAAATTTTGCAACAATGTTAGTTTTAGTTGTAATTTTGGTTTTAATTAATTTTAGTTTTTACTTAGGTTTTCTTTTGTTTGGATCGAGTTAATTATTTGATTATAGATATAATAGTTGTATATATCATATATTAGTTTAGGTTATAATATGTAGTCGCAACTTCGTGATTTATTTATAAGTTTTAAAATGTTGAAACTAACGTAGATGTTGTGTTATGGTGCAGGTCTATTGTGGTAATTATGAGCCCTCAATTTTAGAAGATAACGAGATCAACGGTTTGCGCTCTTCCCATATGCAAATGTTTAACGGGAACAACCCCCAGTGCGATGACATCACAAGCTTTACTGCTGATGCGACGTGTCAAACGATGAGGCAACCTCGCTATATGCTGAAGTCAATGCAAAACCATTTTCCGAGCAACGTGGTGTTATAAAAACAACCCACTTACCGCCTCTTGAAAAAACACTAGTTTTGATTTTATAATCACGTTTTTCTAGTTTCCTAGGTATGATCAACGGATCCTATGCACTTAACCAACAGATTGATGGCTCTTGTGCTTCCGGTTCAAACGCTTATATCTCGAGATCTAGGGCACGGAATCAGGCTTGCAAGGGCTTGTTGGAAAGCTGAGATTGAGGAGAACAATTTGGAAATATTTATTCAACCAATTATGAACATTAAAAATTCCTAAAAATTAGCAGAAAATAGGGTTGCGAATTTGCAACAACTTGGTTTTTAAAGTTTATGGAAGGTTGTTACCACTTGGAGTCTCATTATTTCTGAATTAAAGTTCCAGGAAGAAAAAGGTGGATTTTTCTCCAAAAAAATTAGAAACGAATATCTTCGTTGAACTATGAAGAAACAAATTTTTGTCTTTAGAAAGGAACTATGTTCTTATAAAAAGGGCTTTGTATGAGGGAAAAAAGAGGGTTAGCAGCTTAAGAGGTTTTTCTTGGTAGTAAGGATGCATTATGTAGGAAGCTCATAGAGTCATTGCAATCTCTCTTATCATGATGGATTAATTCAAGGATTCATGGCTCATTCCACTTAGAGCCTTGTCTTCTCTTCTATTTTTTGTATTTTGCTTCTCATTATGTCATCATTGTTCATTTTTATTTTGTAGTAAGATTATTGTTAGGGTTAATAGTGTAACATTTTGGTACAAGCTCCACTATTGCAGACATAAAGGAATATTTAAGATCTCATATTTCAATATATATGTTGTGAGCTTTGACTGGACCTGAGTTAAATTGTTAAACCTTATGAGTGAGGGAGGAGTTGTTCCTTTCTTTTCATATAAAAATAATCATAACCCTGATACATTGTCTTACATGCTCTCACTTTTGATCTACTGGATTCATCATTGGAAATGCCCAACAAATTGATTATTCTTCATTTCGAATTTGTAGAGATTACTTTTTTCCCTCTGCAAAGTATGAGATTTCAATGTTTTTCTTCCTTTCTTCTACCTTTCATGAACAAGTGTTTGTGCTCTAATGAATGAGACTCCATGCCCAGTGGATTAGGCCATAGATCTGAGAGGTATTACATACTTTAATCCAACATTGCTATCATTTATCCTAGCTAGTCTATCCTCCTTTTAAACCTCATACAAATCTGACATATGGGATTTATGATGAGAGTTGCTGCTTAGTGACAGTGGGCATCCAATTGATATATTTTGATGAGCGAGCCCCCTGTGGATGTAAGGGCTAGCTTGCAATCATAACTTGGTTGAAAATGGTCTTGGCATGTTCCTAACATCTAGGAACATCTCAAGTAACAACACACACCATGTGTCCTACGTCTCATGAATATCCTATGGTTGAAAACCTATCGTACTCCTTCCAAATTGTTCCTTTTTCAACCTGCAAAACACTCAAGTATAAAACTACAAAGGAAAATGATTATACAATAACTAACTTTTATGAAAATGATTGAAAGCAAAGGTAATTGCAACAATTAGTGTTCTAATAAAAGATGTATCTTTATTATTTGAAAACATAATATAGGTAGTTATCACCTGCACCTGTTGTGACATTGCTTCAAGGCTGGACTCCAGGTCCCTCCACCTAGGCCACAGACTATAAGTTTCACCTCCAACTATGATGCTAATGTAGACCCAAATAAGACAAAGAGAAAATTCTTGGCCAGATATATGAAGCATGGAAAAATTTGGAAATAAGGGTTTCTAGGTCTGAGGATATGAATCAACAGTAGGGAAATAAGGGCTTGTAGACAAGGTGGGAAATTTGAAACATAATTTTCTTCAAGTATTATTCTCCTATCCTCGTGATTTAGGCTCAATTTATACCATATCCAAGTGGTTGGAAATGATTGTGTATGGGCAATTGGAGGCCAAGAACTGGGTAAATCCGTGCCCCAACTAAAAATACAAAAAATATTATTTTTTGAGAAAAAATGAGATGTACGTGACTTTCAGTGGAGAAACACACATATACATGCCTTGCATAGTTGTTAGGGCATGCACATGTAAAAAAATATTGTTTTTTTAAGAATATAGAGGAGGTAAAGTGGATTAATGTCTGCAAGTAGGATAGAGAAAGGAAAAACAGGTTATCAATGCATATTTGGTGGCAATTGATGTTATAATAGCTACCCCCTAATGTGTGAGGTCATAAGAGCAATTGATGGATGGAATACATTATAAATCTAGGAGGTGAGGATGGATTGGGACTAGGTGAAGGTTTCCAAAATCCAGACCAAGAGCATAACCTACAATGGAAAACAATTAAGAATACTCTCTTCCCGAGGCGGGCATACCCATGCTCAAGAGTGAAAAAAGCATGGACTCCAAATCAAGTACACTATGGATCCATTAAATATGTATATATAGAAGCAATGATCATGGCCACAAAAATGAATACACAGTGGATCCATGTAAAAAATAGATCATAGCCACGAAAGGGATACACATTGGATTTGTGTCTTTGAATCAGAGGGGGATGTCTGGAAACAAGAAATGAACAACTGACCTCCCCACAAGTACCGATGTCATAAGTGGAAGTGGTACTATCCAACACAACTTGGGTGGTAGCATAACACTACATACCTAAGGTGTTCAAATCAATCATCAATGGTACTGATCTACACTATGCAAATAGATGTGTTGAAGTCGAACACGGTGAGACACCATTTGATTATCGGTCATTGATGTATATCGTTAACAAACACGATACCATCCACCATTAATGATAATGGGTGTCAAGGTTCCTAGTACATTGTAGTAAGTGTGAATAAAGGAGTTGACATAGAACACTTGTAGAATTGATCAATTAGGGGACATTGATGTATTCCCACTGTCAATAGCAAGGGAAACTGCCACTGATGACTGTAAGCCCCAAAGTAATAATAAAAACTTTCGATCCCTATCCTAGAGAAATATGTTCTGAAGTCGATAGGAAGACATCCCCTGGAAGGAGGGCATTAAGGCATCCCCCATCATCCATTACAAAGAAAAGTAGAAGGCCAAAGATTTGGAAGAAATTAGACAAAAAGATTGAAATGACCCACCACCAAGTACGTCTCTCACATGCAATAGATGGAATAGTGCATGAAAGTGACCCTTTGAATAATAACCAATGATAAAAACTATGGACATAAGTGAGAAAAACACCAATGGGGACAAATGGAATCCAAGGTATTGCATGAATTCCAACGTGTGAATAATTTTCTTTCCGTTGAACATAAGGAAAACCACTTAGTCAACGACTAGTGATGGAGTGTCATTTTCTAAGCACAAAGTCACCTATCAATTATGTAAATGGGGCCAGGGTGTGACTCTAGGTCAAACTCTCATTGCAATGTGTCATAGACGATAAGAGTTGACCTGCCAACATGAAGTCAATGGGGAACTTCCATACCAACACTATTATAATATAAAGATGCTTGTGATTCTGAGAAGTACTTGACATACAAGAAGGTCAACTTTCAAAGTCATAAATTCCGAGGAATGGATGACACAGGCTAAAACTTCCCTTGAACAAAAACACAACATAATAGAGTGACTTAGGCAGCATGGACTGAAATATGAATGAGAACATAAGTCTGTGATACATGAGGCATCGATAGACTCTTCGTAGTGATTGGAAGAATAACCAATTAGAGGATTAAAAATTCTATGTAATTGGTTTAGTTTCCTAAAGCCATACTAAACCCAAAGTGTTGAGACAAAGCCTCAAAACTTTGTGCTTTGTTCAAGGGAGACTCGACTACTGCCAAAATAGTGAAAGAAAGAATCTTTCCCATGCTCTTTTTTTTGTTATGCATTTTTTTTTGTCTTTTTTCATATTATAAATCCTAAAAAAGAATAAAATAATGCTAAAGTACAGTGACGGAAATGAGTGTAGTGGGAAAGAAAACTAGTTCCAAGCACAAGGAACATACCTATGCTCAATGCAAGGAAACACGTGCAAGATATGGACACTCGGG
>JZKD02S1034249.1:0-13376 GCA_000966675.3 Picea glauca | reverse complement strand
AACTAGGATGTGGTACCAAAATTTTGACACATACATCCTTGGATTTGGATTTGTGAGAAGCAAGGTTGATCATTGTGTATATTCCAAGCAGGTTGGTAATCACTTCATTTATGTAGTGTTGTATGTTGATGGCATGGTGTTGATGGGAAATAACATGGATGTTATCAAGGAGGTGAAATTGCATCTATCCTCCAAATTTGACATGAAGGATCTTGGTGTTGCTAACTTCATTCTAGGAATGGAAATTAAAAGCGATTGTGCAAAACGAGAAAATATGTTGAGACGATATTGAAAAGATTTAATATGCATGGAAGTAAACCGATCAAGGTTCCTATTCCTATAGGTGTAAATTTATTTGCAAATCAGTGTCCCAAGACACAAGAAGAAGAAGAGGACATGTCCCATGTTCCATATGCCAGTATAGTTGGAATTTTGATGTATGCAATGGTCTGTACTAGACTAGACATTGCACATGCAGTGGGAGTTTTGAGCAGGTATATGTCAAAACTAGGGAAGGAGCATTGGAAAACAATAAAGAGGATCTTCAGGTATTTGTGTGGCACTACCAATTATGGATTGTGCTACCAAGGAAGACTAGGATTGGATAGAGTGGTGGACATACATGGCTTTGTTGATGCAGACTGGGCTGTAGATCTGGATCGTAGAAGATCTGCAAGTGGGTATGTGTTTAACCTATTTGGAGGAGAAATCAGTTGGATGAGAAAAAGACAGGTTGTAGTGGCACTCTTAACTACAGAAGCTGAATACATGGAAACCACTCATGCAAGCAAGGAAACAATATGGTTACAAAGATTGTGTTCAGGTATTGGGTTGGTACAACAAGCATTTATATTATATTGTGATAGTCATAGTGCAATCTTCCTGGAAAAGAACCCAACTTATCATTCGAAGACAAAGCATATTGATGTTTAGTATCACTTTGTGAAAGACATGGTTGAGGAAAAGAAGGTGTTGTTGGAAAAGGTCGACACTTTGAAGAATGTTGCAAATTTATTGACAAAGTCTGTGAGCACAATCCCAAATTAAGGGATTAGGGTTTTGGTATCTATGGAATACCTAAAAACATTGTATATATTGTATGGTGAATGGTGAAATTTGATATAATGAATATAATAAAGGTTTTCCCAGTTGAGGGTTTCCGGTATAAATCTCTCCGTACCTCGTGAATGGGCCATTGATTAATTTTTATTTTTCTTAAGAATCTATATGCATTACTTTACTTTGTAGGTTTAAAACTTTTAGAGCACTGATATCAACGGATGACCATCAACAAACTTGTGGTAAGGATTGAAATCTACATCTTTGTTTTTTAAAACCAAGCTCATCAAGTATCCAACGATCTTGGAGTACCATGCTCCCTCTCAAACATGACTCCATATGAGTCTCTATAATATTTGGATCCATCAACTCTTTATGCATCTCCTAACCTCCTCTAAATTCCAATCTTCCATGAATTGTCCTAGGAGGCTGCTCCTCCCTACTAGATCTTGAGGGTTGACTCCGTCTGAACTCTAACTCCCTCTGAGTTGGTACCTGGTGGGGCCATCTGCCTCACCACTAGTGGAGCCACCTACTCCTCCTCACAACTAGAAGGTTTGGAATCAATGATGTGACTAATTGATTTCATATAACTCGATAACCTCAGAGGTTGTTTTCTCTCCCTGAAAGTGTCACTGAGAGTTGCATGCCTCTTTGCATCCTGTAAAGTATCAAAAAATCATGTTGGCATCTTCTTAGTCACTGCAACATCTCTAGGTAGATCCACTCACTCATATGGCTCTATTGAATCCTCCTAATAGTTTCAAGGATGAACAACTAAAATGTACGGTCATCCTTCGAAGCCTTCTACTCCTCACTATCAACCTCCATATGAGACAATTTTTATTCCATAAAATTATCCTTCTTCCATAAGGTTCTAGCATCATCCTATTCTCCTTCAGTAAATGGATGTATATTTTCATGTACATAACTCTATGTCTAGATAGTCTTCTCCATGTCTCAAACTAGATACCATCTAATTTGTTTCCTTCTGAAACTGTCACTATAGATCCCTCTCATAGCTATCGCCTATGACCTACTTGGAACAATAGAAATAACAAGGGAAAATAAAATAAAAGATCAACATTCTTATTATAATAAATAGGAACAAGAAAAAGAAACAAGAATAGGAACAATCTTCACTATAGCTCCCTCTAAGAGCTATCACATGTGACATTACTGTAACAAGAACAAAAAAAAACAAGAACAACACGTTTCTAGTGTTGTGACCAATCATTCTTCCACATTAACATTCCTGGGACAAAGACAACAACCAAGAACACATCCTAAAAGAGATCAATTTCATCTTGCATCATTAGTACTAAACAATGAGCATTTTACATAATGATCATAACAATGTTTAAGTACTACCAAAAATTTGATTCTAGTTCTTGTGATATAACAATAGTACCTACCAGTAATAGGATTCTAAAGGATGTTGTCATAGCTACAACATTCTCTTGAGATGATACAAATATTAAAAATAATATACTTTGAAAATAAAATTAGAATACATCAATCAAACCTGGAACCTAAAGTCTTAAATTCTAGGGAGGGTGCACTATTCCACGAGGTCCAAGATCCCTTTGGTTCGTTGTTTGGACAAGGTCCTTTGTACATTCCTTAAAAACTCCCCCATACTTTGTTAAATGATATAACTTGGAAACATATATAGGTACATACCTATGAAATTTGTAGCACCATCCAACTTGTCTTCTAATATGAGATAGTACATCATCTCAACAAGAAGAAGTGAGAAATCATAATCATAAGGTTCAACAAGTTAAAAAAATGTCAACAATCCTGAAACCCTAAAATTTCAACTTTGACGTATTGTCAGTCTGAGAAGTGCAATAGGTGTGCTAGGGAAAGGTGAGATGGTTTATGCTAAAATTATTCCAAAATCAACAAAATAATTTTCTTAGTGAGATTTATAGAATTATGTTAGATGAGTTGATCATTGGTAGAGTTAGATCCAATGACCTTTCAATAAGTTATCAACAAGCGTGGCAAGTTCAGTTCTTAACAAAAAATTGTGGAGTGGAAATATTTCAACAAAGCTTTGATACCATGTTTATTTATCTAATTATCATATCTTGATAGTTATTTCCTTATGATTTAAAAACAAGATTCACTTTCATACCACAACTATCATAAAATAATTATACACTAAAAATATCAACTATAACAATGCAGTGGAAATAATAAGATCTAGAAATATTAACCATGCACAATAGACAGAAGAACACAAGAGTTTATCTTGGGAAACCCAACCTTGGGAGAAAATCCATCAACATTTCTTATAGAAGAATTTATTCCAAGATATTACCAATACATCACCATCACTAGATAAAAATACCATATAGAGACGATCCTCCCCAAGCCTAGCATCCCCAAGATCTAGTGACTCATTAGAATAACCAAGATACAATCAGAGGAGAGCTTCACCAAGTCTAGCACATCTCTAAGTGTGGCACACTTACCAAGATAACCAAAAAATACAAGATATAGAGAAATTACCACAACTACAACTGAAATTTTTCTAGTGTGCACTATGGAAGGAGAGTTGTGTCCATTTTTCCAAATGAAATGATCCAACATGTATTTATACTAATCTAGGAACATGTCTTTTTCCTATGGGGTCGACTTCTCATTTTGGGTCTTTAATTTCACTTTATTATTTTCTGTCTTTTGTTGGTGGGGCCGACTTCTCTTCCTGGGTCTTCAATTTCTTCTCAGGGCTTCTTTAATTTTTAGATGGGTCCTCTTGTACTTCCTTGTGGAGAATGACTACCCAAATTTGCAAACATTCAACACCTCATTGTCCTTAAATGGCCCCATGTATAGATCTCGACCTAGATTTGGGCATATTGTCATGGTACACCCAAGATGGAAGTGGGTGAGGACCAACCAGAATCATAAATGCATTGTTTTTGCATTTGTGTGAGTTTCTTTGAGGATAGTCACATAGTCCACGAAATGTGCATGAATTTGGTAGTGTTATCCCATGAAGATATGCACAGAAAGGCCTTTGGGGCACTACATATACATTTTAGGAACCATTTGTATAGTTTTTTTATTTTATGAATAAATATTGCTAATGTTGGAGGTATGATGTTTGGTGTGTTGCACTAGTAATTTATTTGTCCATCACTTGTATTGTTGTGAGTGATTTTTTGGTGATAACATATTCCCCCTAATGTGTGAGGTTAGGAGCATATATATAACCAAAATACATAATTGTTTCTTTTTCCTGTGATGTCATTGTGTAGAATAGTTTGAGACAATATCGAGAGGAATTTTTAGAGAGGTCCATCCAAGGGAGAGGGGAAAATTATTCGAACCAAATTTTCTTTGAAAATAAAAAAATTTCTTTATACAAACAAGACGGGTATGCCCCATGCTCGTGTTATGAAACTAGAAATGCATAAGTGTAACTGAAAGAGTTTGATGAAGTGGATATCTACAATGCCCTCGGGGGCATCAATAATGAGAGATGATGGTTCATATGAGTGACCTGGCTTTGAATCGAGGGATGAAGATTTTTTTTTACTTTCTATGACTCAGAGGAATTGATGGCCTATAAAATTCATAGATTGTCAATGAATAAGGAGAATCGAAATAGTTCCATAGTAAGACCCACCATAACATAAAACTTCTGTTGAGGTCAAATATTATGGGGGACAACTAAATTTTAAATAAATGAGGACTCTTTTTGTTCCATTTGAGATTCCTCATTGATAAGGTAATGAGAGACAATATGTTTCCACCTTCCTAGAAACATGTTCTAACATCGAGAGGTAGGGAGGCATGACTGCAAGAAGTGAAGGGCTCCTTGAAATAAAATAATAAAATATGGCATCACTTACTAAGATGTAGTAAGGTGGAATGACTGGTAACATGAACGAAGTTTAGAATGCACGAGACTCAAAAAATTCCCTTGGTTGTGGTTTTGGTGGTGAATGAAAACAACTGTAAAACATATCATGGTGTCATGGGGAGGACTAGATATTGGGATAAACTGTGTTGAGTTGATAAAGATACAAAGATATGGGGCATAGTTCAAAACACATATGTATCTAGGACAAGGGTTTCTGGGATGCTCAAGGTTTGGCCAATGAAAGGATATTTTATAGATATGGTTGTGAATATTAGATGCCCCAACCAAGGGTGACAAGGTTTTCTTTGCCAAATAAAAAACACCATCTACTATGATGGAGAAAACATACATACTTGGTGGAAATCCAAAGGTACTTTATACAATTATCAAATGAATAAAGAATAATGTGGGTTTATAATACACATACATAAACGAGTACCCTAATGAATGTTGGCTTGGACTTGTCGGGAATAAATTATTGGGAAGATGATTGATTTAGGGTGGGGACCCCATTGGTAGGTTATGCATTAGGTAACAGGGGGAAATATGAATTTGTAGATGATCAACTAATCTGGGATGAGGTTGAGGGATAATGAAAATGCAGAGGTGCATTTAATTTAATCGAAACCACATGATTTGGGAGTTTGAAATGGGAAGGTTATAAATATGATGAGAAGAAGTATGGGACTCATTCTCAGAATTGAAAAAAATTCAGGACTCTCGATCCTAGGGGGTAAGGACATCATGAGTGTCGATTTTCCAAGGGAAAATATTTCTGGGACATCTCATGTAGGTGAGAATTATACCAATTGATAGTACCAAATTGTAACAAATGTGAAGGTACCACAGAGATAGGTATGGTGATATTAAAGGTGGATGTCAAAGGGTGTGATTGGTAATTGAAATTGTTCATAAAGGGACTAATTACATGTTGATTTAAAACATATACGTGAAGAGGCCATAGGATCGCCAAAACTACATGGGTCGTGATTCTTCTTAACAAGTACCTGCACACAAAAAAACAAATACCCAACATGAAAATATATATGATCATAAAGATCATATGATAGGTATTTGATAAAAATGATAGTGAGCATGCATACATGTTCTTGGAGGCTTAGTGATAGCTCCCCAAGACTTCTAAATGACATATAAAATAGATGATACCAATGTGTATATGGGAGTGTCAGGATCATGTTGTTGTGAATGGTGTGAAAAGTATATCTCTTGGGATCCTATACGGGGGTTCAAATGTTTGGGAGGTGCATGTATATATAGGCATGGGGCCCACTATTCCACCTCATTGTTAGGGTAAAGTTCCCCTTGCAGACAAATGAAATCCCCCTTTGGACCAAGACCCTTCTTTGATCCAAATACAAAAGAAAAAAAAATGGACACTAACTTCCCTTTAGACCTATTTACACAATTAGAATAATAAGTAAGAGATATATGACTCATCATTTCATAATAGTTTTCCTCGCTGCTCCATCCTTTTTATCTTGTTGACCAAGCTCTTAGGTGAAAGTAAAAACTTGCAAAGAAAAAAGAGAAACCACATTCCTCTACACTATATTTTCAAGTGACAATAGATATATCTATGATGAATCTCACAAAAATAGACATGCATGAGCCAACAACACAAAACATGAAGGGAATAGGCAAAGTTTTATATTAATGGAAAGACATAGTGAAGCACTTACAATCCAACATTGACATTGTAGTATCTCCTCCAAGATCTCCTTTCCAACCCTCTCTTGAACGTTTCAAGATCAAAAGTGTGATGCTATCATGGGTTCTCCCCCCTTTTTCACCTTGGAATTCCCTTATTATATAGGAGTTGGAGGCTTAACCACCATGAAGTATTTTGGGAAATGGCTGAGGATTTATCTCCATAAGTTGGGATTTACCTTATCTCATGAATATTTAGTTTACCTAAGATGGATCCATGAGATAAGACTCCAATCCTTGACCTCATCTTCTCATAACTAACCCTTATAATAAGGTTGGGTAGCCATAACTCCCTCTAACCACTTCAAAACTCTCCTGACACTGAGCACAAAGTGTTGAAAATGCTCCCTATACATGGAAAGAGGAGCATTGAATTTCAAAACTGGTCAAAATATCAATGTAAAAGTTATTATTTCGATCTTCTCATTATGCGTTTTTCTCCACAATGACTAGGAATTATGAAAAATGTTCTTCAATGGTGTCAAAGTTGTGACACTTAATAAAGTGCATGAAAAACTTAGTAAGGTGCATACGACACTTGATAAAGTGCATGTGAAACTTAGTAAGGTGCATAAGAAACTTACAACACTTAATTGTGACATTTAGGTGTGTAATAGATACCCCCTAAAGTGTGAGGTTAGAGGAGAATTTGATGGCCAAAACAATTTAAAAAAACATTAATGCAAGGGAGATGGAGTAGGAGATCCTGGTAGAATTTGAAAACAAACATCAAACAATATATATGTATCATCCTCGAGGTAGACATACCTATTCTCAGAATAAACTGATGCATGGTCATCTACCAATACACTGCAGATCCATGAAATCATTAACTAGGGATATCGCCACCAAACATACATCATGGATCCATACCTCCATGATTCAATCAGGTTGTAGCCATGAAATAATAAACAATGGAGCTACAATATGAAAAAAACATAGCAACAGATCAATACAAAGTTGATCTATGTGAAAACATATACATCAGTGAGATTTCCAATATGGTGGTTATATTGGAGTCTACTGCATACTCAAATGATATCCAATTTAGCCTGCGAAAATCATATAATAGATTAAGAGCCCAACCTTGGGTCTTCATCCTGATCCCAAAATAGTATGATTCCATCCATGTGAATAGATATATTGACATAAAACATGGTAGAAACCACTTGATTACCGATCATTAATGTATATTGTTAACAATTGGGAGGGAAATCACCAATGATAAAAATGACTCCCAAGGTACCCTATTACATTCCAACGAATGTGAGTAAATGAGTTGGGGTAAAAAATCCTTGGAATCATTTGATCATAGGTCAATGGTGTAAACCTATTTTCGAAGGCAAGGAAACATGTCGTTGAGGCATCCAGGTTCCAAGGTACTAATTGGTTTTTAAGTCTAATTCCCAGATAATGTGTTGAATTCAACAAGAATAGACTCGTTGAAGGAGGGCCATGATGTATACCCCATCATTGAAATGAAAACTGATAGAGGAAACAAATGTAAGATGGTGTATTAAGTGAGTATGGATTGACATGAGAATGAAAATTGGTAATACTTCAGAATGGTTGGTTTGAGGTGAAACTTCCCTTGAACATTGTGAGGCATGAAAAATGACTTGGCAACATTGAATCGACCGAGAGACACACCAAAACATAGTACGATGATCTCCAGGGAAATATTCGGGTGAACTGAAGGAGTGTGAGGACTCATAGGATTGGTATGACTCAGAGACCAATAGATTATCCAATTGTAAGACAAGATGCAAATAGGTTCCATGTTCAAGGGAGAAAATAGATAGTTTCCATAATGTTTTCCAAGAAATTGACCCACTTCCTTCAATCCCCCCCATCATTATTGGCGAGTACCTCTTTGTTTTATAATGATATTGAGGAGGATAACATATGCTTGGTGTATCTTATATTTGATGAGTCCCTAAACATATGTTTAATGACCCTCAAGAAGGATGGGTTCAGTCTCTTATGGGTCCTTCGACACATAATTTTATGAGCCTAAAGAAGGAAATATTGGTGGTATTTTCATGCTTAGAGAGTATGAAAATATCTTAAAGACGACTTCGAGGGTGTTCGTTTTCATAAATTTAGTCCCCTAGGCTAGAAAAAGTGTAAAATAATACAAGGGAGAATTCTTCTACTCGAAGTTGACTAGAGTGTTCCTTTTTCATATTTATTCCATCTAGTTTGAAAACTGGTTAAAATTATATCGAATAGATTCCATTTCAAACCTTTTAATGTGTGTGAAAGGAAACAATATCACTTGAACATGTTTTCATGTTTAGAGAGTCTAAAAAGAGTTTAAAGGAGACTCCAAAGAGTTCCTTTTTAGTGTAGTTTTTATGAGTCCAAAAAAATGATACAAGTATACTCAATAACCTATTCTCATGTATTTATGAGCAAGAGAAATAACAAGGACTAAGCTCATGGTTATCTTTTTCATTTTTTAATGAGCTTGCAACATAGAATGAAACTGTGCTCGATGTGGTTTTCATTTTTTCATGAGCTTGAAACTAGAAAATAACTATGATTAGGTTCTTGATAATGGTTTCCAAGAGGTATTTATATGATGGAATAAAAATGATCTGGAAGTAATACATGTCAATGGATCCTTTTTTTCATTTTTTAACGATCTTGACACAAACAACAAAATTGTACTCACAGTTAGTTTCATTTTTACAAGAGCTTGAAACATAGAATGAAACTGTGCTCAGAATGTGTTGACGGGAAAATTTGACGAGCCATCAACTGGAAGAATAGGTTTGGTCCGGGCTTGTCTAAATAACCCAATCTGTTTGGTGTAACCTATTCTAACGGGTTTAATGGCTCCGTTAGCCAATCTAGGGTCTTAAAATAAAGAAAAAGAAATAAACTAACTACTACTAAGACTATAACAATATATATACTTTAATCTAATTATGTACAAATACTTTCAACATAAATATAAATATGAACATGCCATTATATACATATTAATTACAAATTGCAAGTTTGTTTTAGTAGATGCCTTGCAAAATCAAGGTTTGGTAACTATTTGCAAAAGTACATAAAGAAAGCAAATTTTTATATTTTTTGTTTTCTAATCATAGATCTAAGAACTTAAATAAAATATGTTATGAAACAAGGATTGAGTGATGGTCAAAGACGATCTAAAAATTTCATGTTTCACCGATAGACAAACTAATAACATAAATTAAATGGAAAAAAATCTGATCTGAAATTAGTTTTATAACATGTCTGTGCCTTTGTGCGATCTAGAACTCCCGTTGTCATTCCTATAAAAAAAATCTATGACATGTTTGTACAGATACCTCCAGAACAAAATCCAGGATTTTATTGGTAGCAATAATATGAGAATGAAATAATAGACATGTACACACAATGATCTTATAATTATGAATGATTACAGTCACATAAATCTTAATGTAAAACATTCATTTTATCAATCAACAAAACATCATGTGTAAACCATGATATTAAAATCGATATTGCGATCACAGTGATAATTTGTGAAACAACAAATTATGAACGACATTTAAAACATGAATAAGATGGAAAATCATATGTCATTGAGACTAAAGCTATATAACACATTACTATTCCAAAATAAGAGAGACAAAATATAAATGAGACAGCATTCACATTGGTCTAAAGCCGAATTGCTATAAGTTGTTCCATTACGTTCTGAAGATCATTTGTCCATAATCTATTCAAGCAAAGATCCATGCTACTTACAAAATGAACAGTATTTAAAGTGACTTGAGATCACATTCTCCTATCTCACAAGATAGGATATGATCTCATAAAATAAAAAATATTACAAAAATAATGGGTTTAAAAACCACTTATAACAGAGTTGATTTTTATCCAAGATAGATCAAAGTTCTTTACAAGACAAATAGAAAAGAGACTACTAATCATTCAGATGCATAATCAAATGTATTTTCTCTAGATGATCAACAACAGAGTGTCCCATTTCCTGAGAGAAGAAAAACAAATTTTAATAAATTAGAAAAACAATCAACTATAACTAATTACTAATTTTTATTAAAAAGAGATTTTCTACAGGATTAGCAAATGAAATCAAAATGTAAATCTACCTATTATTTGTAAAACATAATCAAAACAAAACAACTATTTACTATTACGACAATTTGCCAAAGAGACATCTAATAAATCTAAATTTATAACAATCAAATTTGTTGAGTTTTTAGTGATCATATTATTAGGATGTTTATCCTCTGACAATTTCTTGGGTGCAAAATTATATTGGGGTTTGCATTGGAATGTAGAGGCGAGTCTANTGCCTATCTGAGTTTAGCAATCTACAACATGGTGCTTTGAAAAGCCATCAACTATTGCTCTTGGGTAAAAATTTTGATTTTCCTTCCACAAATGAAATGGTGACACAAACATATTTTTCAGAAACAAACCAAAAACAAGCAAAATGAAAAGAACCAAAATCCAAAAAACAAAAAATAAAATTAAAACAAAATCAAAGATATGTACAAAGAGGCGTATCTGGAATCATCAAATGAAATATCTCTTGAGAGAGACTAAAAGAAAAAGAGAAAAAACCTTGTTAAATGAGTGTAGTCCTACTCGTGGCACTTTGGGTTAGGGTAGAATTGACAGTTTAGATTTACTTATCTCTTTACTTTTCATTTACAATTTTCATGATGATATTGTGTTTTTGAAAAGAAATGTTCAACGAAAAGATGAGAGAAAAGGGTCACAGTGGACTTCCTTGACAACAATCATATTACGGTTCTCTTGGCGCACCCACTTGTGTTCATAACTGCATTATTAGAAAGAAAAATAGTGAGAAATAAAACTAAAGGAAAACCTACTACTAAACCTACTCTAAGCTACTAAAATATATGAAACATTCCAAGTAAAATCATATTTCCAGTGCATCAACAAGAACATCTTCAATCCTATAAGGCATAGAAGTTGAAAATCAGAACAAAAGAATGTAGTATTTGTAGATACAAAATAAATATGTTATGCTTACCTCCTATATATTCATTTAAAAACAAAGAAAGAATAACCTTACCATTCTTTTGAAATTTCTTGATGTATGAATCCTCCAACCATTCTGCAATCTTGTTGTGATATGAGTCATAATGGCATGGAAGAGTGTAAGTAAGTTTGGAAAACTTGTCAAGATTATGGGGAAATGACATAATCATAAGTCAATGCTGAAGTGCCCCATCCTCCTGACAATTCTCCAAGTGTTCATTAATTTCTTCACATGGAGGATCTAAAAGAAATATGACAGGCTTACTTCCTAGATATTTAGGTAAAAACAAAGCAAGCACAACTTTATCTTTATTATGAATATTTTTAATATACAAATATTCAAGCGAACCTAATATCCTTTCATAAAAATTAGGATGCAAACTATGACTTTGATGAAAGGAATATATCAGTGAGGAACACATCATAAGAGAATTCATGACATCAATTAAATCATTGGTTTGAATGCTTCCTTTGATGAGATTGATCGTTTCAAAATGTGAAGCATAAAAATTAAAATTCGAACTAATCAAAGAATGAATATGCAATGTAGAATATTTGATCTCCATAAAAATGAGTGCATTGTATTTTTCAAAAGTGAATCGTGTAAAATCATTTTGCAACATGTCTTTTTCCCATGCGAGTAATGAAAGTGAAAGAGCATGGAATTTGACTTCATAAATGTTATGTTTGGAATTAGTTTCATCAAATTTTGGCATATCGAAAAGATTTGATTGTGGTGAAAAATAGTAAGATACCGTGGGTAAAGCATCACATCCACTAGAATCTAAGAAGGGGTCAAGATATAAAGAGTAAAAGGAATGAGAAATAAGCACATGAAAAGAATCTCTTGAGCTATGATATTTAACAATGGTATTCTCAAGACATTCCTCTTCACTTGCCTTAAAAATTTCACTTTGTTTTGGTGATAAGTCCTTCAACATAACATGATCGTCTAAATTTGCTTCATGTATGATAGATAATTCAAATCTTTTGTGACAAACATCTAATCTTTCCTCTGGATAAGGTATGTTTTGAGGATGAAGGTTTAAGGCTTCTTCTTCCAATTGCAGATTCACATCTCTAATCAGTTTCATTAGGATGTTAGAATGCTTAAGATCATTTTCGTCACCTAAGTGGTCTTCAATAACTAAATTTAAGTACTGATTAGAGAAAGAGTTATAAGAATGAGAACATTCACCTTGACCCAACATCGAATCTTCTTCCATGATGGTCGAGGAATGAAAATACAATGATTCATAGGAAAAACCAATTTGATTGTCAGTAAGAACCTTTTCAATGGATTCTACCCCCCTTGCTTGTTTAAAATTTTCGGATGGATTCCTCTTGTCCTGTGAACACAATTCTTCTTGCAATTGAGTGATAGGATTTGTAACTGGTTCATCATTCACAATTGAATATGACTAGATGAAAGGGACACAATCATCATAGAGGAGATTTAGTACAAAACACATGTCATCAAGATTAAATTTACAGAGAACATGATGGATTCTTATTGAAAATCCTTCTGGAGATTAATTGTCATTGATTAGCAAAGTTTGAAATTCTTCACATAATTGATTGTAATCATAGATTTCAAAATCATCTAAAAAATCTTCTACAAATTGAAACCAATAAAAAATGTGATATGATGGAAAAGACTCAAACCAATATT
>JZKD02S1034205.1:0-13377 GCA_000966675.3 Picea glauca | reverse complement strand
AAACTGCCACTACTTGACAATCACATGTGTCAAGCGAATATTCAAAGGGATGATTGAAGATGCTCTCTGAACTCTGAAAAAATAGCAGAAGCTGATGTCTTCTACTAAATTGGTGTTTTAAGGGTGACCACAAACTCATTTGGTGGTTTTGGGATGACCACAAACCGAATGTCTAGCGGAAGTTGATTTCTTCTACTAAATGGCATGGTTTTAAGTTGACCATAAACTAACAAGAGCTCAAGGCTCAAAAATCTGAAAATGTAACAAGAAGAACTTCATGTCTTCTACTCAATTGGTGGTGTTAAGCTGACCACAAACCATATCAACAACAATATGTTCAAGAACAAGACGACATACCAAGAACTAGGTTGCATACTTGATCATTTGTTCACATGCTCTAAATCAAACTTGGAACCTAACTCAAAATCAAACTTGGAACCTGACTCAACTAGATTTCCCCCCTGTCAGGGACAAGTGGTTCCAATTCCCTTGACCGTCATTCACAAGTATGGCCAAGAAGAGATCCAACACATGTATAATCTACTGGAACAATGTGTATGCTTTCACAATGTAAAGTGGAAAAGGTTAATCAAACTGTCTTCCGGAGGAGTCTGAAGACTCGATCTTCAACTCAGAAAACTACATCAACTAGGCCCCGATCATACCCTATATCATCCAATCGTGAAAAACATTCATGTCCGTCAACTGTAGAAATATCTCCAATCAAGTACGACTGTACTTGTGTATAAATTTGGCGATAAGACTGCTCCAATAAATTGGCTTCCAAACACCAATGCCAATTCCCTAACCATTCAAAATGAATTTGTTTTCGCTTGCGCTTTTGACACCTTATTGAGGGGTGATTTGTCTTCCCACAAAATCTGCATGGGTGAAGATCAAAACAGTTTGACTTATCATGGCCAAACCGATGACAATGTTTGCACTATATGGATTCTTTATCTGAATTATTATCATGATCTGGAATATATGTAACAACATCTTCATCAACAATATCATGTACCTGTTCCTTACCAATATCCTCAAGCTCTGTCGTCTTATCATCATTCAAAAAACCTCCCTTCACAAAGCAAACAAGTTCGCAATAATTAGGAATATGAAAAAGGTTGTTAGCATCCTTTACATATCCTATTCCATATTGATTTCGTTTAAATCGTAATTCTTCCCATGGTCGAACAATACATTTATCTGCAACTTTTTCTGTCATAGGGACTTCGTCTAACTGATCTTCATGTTTATGACTTTCATTACTAGTCAACTGAATGTCTTCATTATTTTCATCCTTGATGTCATTTTGGTTGTTGAAATCACATTGTTGGTGTGGAAGCAAACTTAGCTCATCAGACAACAACTTGTTTTGATGTTTGAACATATCAATCTTCTTGTGTGTTACTTGTAAACAAGTAATCATTGTACTAAGAGTGCACTTGTTTATTGCAATTATAGATTATGTAGTTGAGTTAATTAATGTGCACAATATTGTAAATATTTCTTCAATTCTTGACATTTGTTTGTATGTTGATGTCACAAAGTTCAATTATGTATCTTGTTGTGCATGCAAAGAGGAATAGTTCCTTTATGAATGCTGCTAAAATAACCAATGATTTAGACGCACACAAAGATCTTAAGAGGGAACCCCTTATTCAATTTTGGGTAGGTTTACACAAAATACAATTTGTTGACCTTTTTTTATTTTTATTTTTACAACTACCCTATAACTCCATCCTTATAACTCCATTACAAAAAGCATAGCATACTGACAAAGGCTCTTAACAATAGTTCTTATACCCTTTATAAAAGATTTGATAATCTTTTTTTTTGTTTATCTCAATTACATATATTCTTGGACCATGCTTTCTGCAAAAGCTTCTTCTCCAAATATTAAATTCCAAGCCATTTAAAAAATGAAATTTTATTTTTGTATGGTCAAGAAAAGACTATAATAAATTGATAGTCAAACTTGGTTCCAAGATATTCATTCAATGATTTTATGGCATTTGCACACTACCAATTCCTTCACTAGCCTGAACCCAAAAACTTGTTTGATTTCTTTATCATAAGGTTTGGTAAAATTTACCGTGAGTAACTATAAGAAGCGATGCTTCTCACATATTCTCATGTGCTCCTTCAATACCAAAGACTACTCGGGTGTTGATGTTAATTCGAGGAGCTTATAGTAGCCTTTGAACCAAAGTATTTGCAGAAAACAAGGGTAACTATAAGAAGGCAGATTTTACCCCTGAACAGGACGCACATCAACAAGAAGGTGGATTTTACCCCACAACGATGGCTCTTCAACTGAATGAAACTCAGTCGAGTCACCATGCACACATATGGATGTTACTCAGTGAAACGGTTTCAGAAGGCTCAATTCCCTATTGTTGAATGATTGACCAGTTCTTTGATGATGCATGGGCGTAACAATGGAAAAAAGTTAATGGTTGTTCGAATAGTCAAACATGCTATGGAAATAATTCATCTCCTTACCGATCAGAACCCGATACAGGTCATAGTGGATGCTATTATTAACAGTGGTCCAAGAGAAGATGTCATTCGAATTGGTTCTGCTAGTGTTGTTCGACGACAAGCATTGGATATATCTCCTTTGAGACGTGTAAATCAAGCAATATTTATGCTCACCATTGGTGCCCATGAAAGTGCTTTCCGAAATATAAAAACGATAGTTGAGTGCCTTGCAGATGAGCTTATGAATGCTGCAAAGGGGTTGGTATGATCGAGTGTCCGATTTGCAGTGATTCTCTTGCTTCTTTTACCAAGGTCGTGATTGAGGGTCGCGTCCTATGTTGCAGGTAGGGTTCTTGCTCCTTCAACAACGGTGTTCTCTTGCTTCTTGATATCTTAAATCACACAGTTATGAAATTAAAACCATTAACTCTTTTAGATTTGAAATAAAATACTTAGCGTGCTTAAATTCGAAGCTTTTCACCGCCAGTCTCTCTCCTCTGCACGCGGATGACCCCCAACCTTCTTTTCCATGTGGTTTCGAGTCATAGACAAACAGACCACCATTTCACTAAACCCGCGTCTCTTTCTCCGCGTTCTTCACTGCACACGAAATTACCAGAAACACGAACCAACAACCAAACTTTTCTTTGGATTTGCCTCTTCACATATTTTCTCTCAATGGGTTCAACTCAAACACGAAGTTGCTTTCAAATATCCAGGACCCTGGGCCCTTTAGTGATGAAGTGAGGCTCAAACTTACTCTGATACCATTGTTAGATTCATAATGAAGAAAACAGCAGAAACATAATATAAAGAACTGAAGCAATCAAGAAACCATTATGAACAGATATAAATAAACACTAGCAGAAAAGACATACTATGTATTCATCAATGCTTCAAATAATCATGTACATAGACGTACATATATAATACAAGAAGACCATAATTGTTATGTAACTATATAACAGTTAGGTAAACCAACTAAACCAACTAACTTATGGTTAGAGTTTTAACACTTTTCCGAACACTAACCTATTTACTTCTCTCTACAACCTCTCTACCACTTTGTGAAGAGTTAAAAAAAATGTGAATACATAAGAATCACATTCTTATTAATGTGTCCCACTTAAATAAAGAAAATTCCATTTATTATATCAAAAGATATGATATCCCTTAGGAGTGATGAACGTTCGTTCATTGGGGATGCCATTTTGCAAACAATTTTTTTTTAAAGAGATAGGTATGACAAATCATTTAAATGACAAAACAAAAACATATAAAAATGTGTAACAAATTATTTAAATGCCAAAAAAACATATAAAAATGAGTAACAAACCTTTTCAATTCATTAAATACATAAGTTAACATGACTACATCATATTTACATTTTGAGGTTATACTCTCGTGGGAAATGTTAATAAAGAAAAACCTCACATATACTATATTCTCATTTTTTTTAAATACATGCTTATATAATAAGCAAAATTATATATATATATATATCTTTTTTTAAATGGAATTTTTTTTAATATTTTTTCATATTTATGGATAGTATTAATGTAAATTTATTGATGCAAATTACGACTTCTAATTTGATAGGGATATTGAGAGAGACAAGTAAAATAAGCAACGATTGTGGAAGATCAACCCTAAAACCTTCTACGTAAAGCTTAAAATACTTAACCATTTAAACTAATCCACCAAATTAAATTTATCTTATATACTATAAAAATACAATATAAAAATATAAATAAATTAATGAAATTTGTCACCCGAATCAGGTGCTAACAGGCGGGGCAGTGATCTCTCCCGCGTGTCATACCGCCACCACCACAAATTACATTGATGGCACAGGGAGGGAGGTTCCACAAGTCAAGCTCTAATGTCAAGCAAAAGACGAAAGTGAAATGAGGGAGGGAGTACAAGACTCCTCCCACCAAGGGATAACATAATGGTTATGGAAGCGAGGCTATTGAGCGGTACAAAATGTGTTTTGTCATGAATGTAGAGAGGAGGGAAGATTGGGTAAGGAAGGATGTTGTGAGCTATCAAGACTATCATTTCTTGATGAGGCAAGGAAGGATGATGGACAACGAAATTTGTCCATATGAAGAGAGGATTATCCTATTATATCAGGACCAATGAGATGTTTATGGAGCTTTGATTGGTTTGCAAACAGATGCAAACATGGCATTGGGACCTTAATGTTGCCTTGGCGCACTCCCACCTTGGTTCTTGGTAATCCTATCTACTTTGTTTGGTATTTAGCCCTGTGCTTTGGTTTAATTTCTTCACCTGGTTTGGGATGGTCGACTTGCTCTCCACCCTCGACATTTTGGGCATTTGGTTGGTTGGTTTGTCTCTGGATGGTCTTCGGCTTGCCTTGGGGAAGAGAGTACAAGACTTGTCTTGGATATATAATCTTGGGCATTTTACTTATCTATCTCTCATCTAGACTGCGGTGTTGTTGGAGGGGGTGTTGATTTTCGTGTGGAGACATTGTTATCTTCCTACGATGACTTACAAGGTTGGTAGAGCGGGGAGAGGGTGCAAGAGGAATGGGGAGGAAAGTGCATGAAAGGCCTTAACATCTAAGAAGCCTTGACATCCAGCTAGGGCCAAACATGGAGTGTGGGAGGATGAGCATTATTATCAGGAAAACTTCCCAGAATCTACCAGGGCACAGGTAAAGGAGTTAGAAGAGACGGTCAGATAAAGAAGACAAAATATAATTGATTCTCAGGTCTTAAAGGAAGTGGAACGATGGGTGAAAGAACCAATGTTCTCAAGAACTCAGGAGACAAAGTATTTCAGGATAGTAGAGATTTTGAGCGATGGAGACAGCGTGTTGTAGGGTTTAATTCTCAATGTTTCGGGCTTGTCAACTCAACCTATCTTCAGGACGGTTAAGGCAATTATTGCTCAAGCCTTATAGAAGAAATGGGAGGAACAACAAGACATTTTACATACCATAAGGATCTTTGAAGGCAAATTCAAGGTTGTGTGTAAGGCAATCTTCGAGATTGGGATTACGGTTACTCTGCTGACAAAGGAGAAGATTGGAAAGAAGAAAATGGAGGACTCCGTTGAATCAGTGGGAACCCAAGCTAACCCAATTGAGATCAATGACAACCTCTAGCTATTTGGAGTCGCATGGGACGAGGTCGACGAGGAGAAGGTGATGTTGGAAATGACAATAGAGGAAAGTCCCCATCCTCCTATTGCCTGATGTTTGCTCTGTTTTGATAATCTTTTTGTCTAGCATGAATCCATATAGACGATCAGATTGTTTGTTTCTTTCCTTTTGCAAATTACTATTTATGGGGCAAACTTCTTTTTGTCTAACATGAATCAATATAGACGATCAGATTGTTTGTTTCTTTCCTTTTGCAAATTACTATTTATGGGGCAAACTTCTTTTTGTCTAGCATGAATCAATATAGACGATCATATTGTTTGTTTCTTTCCTTTTGCAAATTACTATTTATGGGGCAAACTTTGAATCTTTTGATCAGATATAAAAACTTTATGATAATAGAGGCTTTGGTTTCCTCCTTAGACGAGCATTTACAACAAATAATTATAATTATCCTTACATATATAATGTGAAAAATTGATATATTTTAAAATTTTAAAAACAATAATAATAAAATTTGTAAATTATTTTGGTTTCCTCCCGAGCTAGGACTCTACCAAAGACAACTGTAATTACTTTATGAAAAGATCAATATGGTTTTTATATTTAAAAAAAAATAATGAAACTTGTAAATTTATTATTAATGAATCTTAATAAAGTGACTCTACCAAAGACAACTGTAATTACTTTATGAAAAGATCAATATGGTTTTTATATTTAAAAAATAATAATGAAACTTGTAAATTTATTATTAATGAATCTTAATAAAGTGATAATCCCTTCTTGAAAAGCAATTTTCAAATTAATAAATATATAAATAATGAAGGGTTTGATCACTATGCAAACATGCATCTCATTTAATATATTTTTATGTCTTAAGGCGTTTTTATTATGGACAAATCAAACCATGGGTTGGCAAAGGTGATATGAAGGGCTAACTTGTTAGAGTCAACTCCAAAGCAAGGGTAGAGCTCTTTATATTATGTTCCTTCATTTCTTTTCTTTATATATTCTTTTGCTTGTTTGATTTCAAAAAATTCAAGATATAGTTCATCAAATCATTCAATTGTTGCAAAATTCACAATTTGTTAATTTTTTGAACTAGAAATTTTATAGAGTCTGTGACCTTTTTCCATTTAAATGAATGTTGAATGATAACTTCAACCATCCAAGCAAGGGATATAATTAGCATACTTTTGAAGTAAGGGAAAGACAATGCTGAAAAAAACAGTATCGAATTGTTGACCGAAATTTGGTCATCTATATTTTCCTCTTCTTTGATTCATAAAAAACTTTGATATCAAAAGAAGACATTTTTGAACTTTTATAAGTTCATTCTGCAGCCCTCAGTCTCAGCTTCGCCACACATTTTTCAGATCAAAATTATGTTTTTGTATGCTTAAGTTATTCAAGATCTGGTCCAGAGATCCAATTTTGAAGAATCTTTCTAAGTATCATGTTCTTCTATCTTTTTTTGAATTTTGGCTAAGTGTTCTCATCACTTATTTATCTCACCTTTCACCTTTATCCATCTCAACACTTAACCATTTTTCTCCTTATCTCTCCACCCTCTCCCTCCTCCCCTCTTGTCCCATCCCCCATACTTAGCCAAATTCTCAAAGCTATTCCAAGGCATGAAAACCAACAAATGAGAATATGACACATGGCAATGAATGAGGTCATGACATGTGTAATATTCCCAACCAAATCTAATATAAAAATCAGATCTAACTGGTTGAGAACTTTCGTCAAACACGTTGACGGTATGTTCTATTTCCCTTAGCAAATGCCTTCTTCTTCCTATCCCGACTTTGATGAGGTTTTCTGATGTGTTAGTATGACATTTGAAAAAAAATCTACCTCCTTATAACTCTCTGATTGTGGGCTACTGTATATAATTGATGGTTGTTATGTTTTCTAGGTGATGGTTGATTGAAACATTTTGTCAAACACTTTGTGTGCAATGGTTGTAGCATTCATTTAAGTGTATTTTCTGATGTATTTCGGTCCATATTTCTTCATGTAATACATAAGGAAAACACATGCAATGATAACCAAATAAATCAAAAACTAATAGCTATTAAAACTCATAAGATAGTACCTCGAATCCTTGCTTTATTTAATATGCATTTGGTTGTCCAACATACAATAATTTCTAGATCTGATATAAGTAATACAACCACGACTTTATTGGCCCATAATGGCTCCAAAAGGCAAGGAAATAGTGTCAATGATCCTCATTTTCTATCCCTTAATGATGGCTTCCCAAAATAGATGTTATATCATGCAAAACCCATAATTCCCATACCCAGAAATGTGCCTTCCTTGTTGCTTATGCCCTGCTGAAATATGCACAATAAATCTGATGTTAAATCTTCATGAGATGGCTGCAACTTGTAGATCTGATGATGGCTAAATCGTATGTGAAGAAACTCTAGTTGTAGATGATAAATATGACCTCAAACAACAATATCACTCATCCAATGTACGCCCTCCTTCAGTAATTTTGCCCCCTAGTCACAATAAATCATTCTACAGAGAAACCCCTCCAATCACAGATGATAAAGGGCGTTATTGGCATGGCAAATCCCCCAGGAAAGAGAGAATCATCAAATCTCCCTTCTGTTATCCAAATCGAATTGATCTTCTCCCAACAATGCGCCCTCTCTGTTGGAAAACCTCTCAACCTACGCCCTGCTTGCACAAGTGGCTCCTGCAATGAATCTAAACTGATGTAGAATGGTGAGGGAGGAATCTTTCACCTCCTTGGCCAAGCTTGGATCAATAATAGGATAATATTTCACTCCCTTGTTGAACTCTATGGTTTATTCAGTCAAAATCCTCAAAACCCCCAAGTACCATGGGCTCTCTAGCTAAGAAGCCAAACATCAAAATAACAATCGACCTAATGAGAGAATAGAGGCCCCTATCTCTCTTTTATCCTCCCTATTCACCTTGTCTCTCCAAGTGACTTTTACTTTATTTTATTATTAATTAATTAAATCACTTTAATTAATTAATTAATCATTTTACCTCTAAAAAGTGATTTATCCCTCCTTATGGCGTCTTTGGCCACTGAAAGTCACTTCTCATCATCCTATCTTGTAGTGTTATTCCTCTCGATTCCGATAATCTATTACACTAAGAGGTTCCTCCAAGTATTATGCCCAATATGACCTTCTTAGTGAATTTAATTAACATATAGCCCATAATAACTCAAAAATACGGAAATCGTCGGAATGCAACGAAACCAAAGCCAAGTTGTGCGAAATGGATCATGATGATGAAATAAGATTAGTGATGCAAGTCGGGCCCAATAAAACCCCTCAATAGCTCCCATACTCGCTATCACCCCCATCTGGCTACTCTGGTCAACATAACACTCTGTAATATAATGATGTCCCAACGTGGGGACATTACAATCCTCCCTGCTAGAAAATTGCTTGTCCTCGAGCAATAACTGAGTCAATCCACATATAATACCGGGGTCCCATGTCCACCTGTGGGACACAAAGTAGGCTCCATTCAATGCTGAACTATCACGCACTCTACCCCCTGGATCCCATATCAAGACGTGAACTAAAATACCCTGTGAGGCATAATCCTGTAACATATCAACACCATGAGTCTCCTGTAAATGACACATGGCCTCAACCCGAAATGAGTCTATCCTCCAAGTCCATACCAAGACCACCACAGTCTCCACCAACTGAACATGTTGTTCCATAGTGAGGTACTACAAGACCTTAATGAATCACCCTCAAGCGACGTGCTCCCCTCAATATTAAAGCTCAATGGGAAGTCAAAGTGGCTTTCCCCTACAAGGATCCACTCACCTCCATCAGTCAATGAAATGCTTAGCCCTGCAATCCTCGGGTCCCATGCTAGTCTCTGCCCAAGATCACCATGTTGATGTTGCACTACTCTGATCATGACTGTCTGCTCACAGTATACATACTGGATCCCCCACTCCTGGATCCTCATGCTGAAATATATGTGAAAATTGGACCTGTTGTCAAGAAGTTGAACCTGTAAAGGTATCTATGTGGAAACAACATCTGCCCAACCATCTCCATACTCAATCGTGTGTATCAATAGGGAGAACCTGTCTCACCTCATAGGACAAGCCCCTGCAAGTCCTCTCAAAACCATCCAAGAGTGAAGTATGTTGCTCTTTGGCGTAACATGGGCCATCATAAGATGAAACAACCTACTAACCAAATGGACTCCCGGATCCCGTGGAAAACTTGGAAGCTCATCACTTCCAATTCCCACTAACTGCTCATGTGTCATACTGATAACTATCGGAAGCCCTCCATGTTCATCCCCATGAAAATCTGAATCTATGTCGCCCTCTGAGATATTTGTTGTCCCATGGCCTAAGATGCTCACCATCACGCCCAAGGTCTCAACTGTCTGTCTCTGATGATCCACCCCTCTCCTGCTGTATGCAATAAAAGCACTCTTGTGAGGTGGTCTCGTCCTATCAACTCTCCATGTCCCCTTCCATTGTCTATCTCCCCCTATGTTGTTGTCAATGATGAAAGTGTCGAGGAAATCTAATAAAAACATCTGTAACCGACTGTAAGACTAGAAAGTATCATATGCTTTGGTCAATCCCAAGGATTCAACCAAAAGCTCGTCCACTGGTATCCATGGTAAATACTCACCTGTAGTCATCATTGAACCCCAATCATCGGGTACAACCGGGGGTGACTCCCCAAAATGATGGTCCATCACTCTCCAACCATCATTACCCCTATAGTTGTTGATGTTGTGAAGGTGATCTCTCGGAACTATGTGTTGCTGCAAAGGAGAGGAATCTCCATGCTCCACTAAGTGTGTCTCCTCCCTGCAATCCAATACGTCTCTCTGAATCCAATTGTACACCTCTGCATGCCTCTGTGAACTATCACTCACCACTGTATGCTCCTACATACTCATGTAATCTTCTGTATGCTCCTGCAACATCATGGATCATGGGTGTACTACTGGGTCAACCTCTACATGAAGGTCAGCCAATCCTGGGACACAAATGGAAGTGTCCTCATGATTGCCCCTGGCTCTGGAGTCCCCGTGCGTATGTGAGTGCTCGACTGTCTCAAAGATCCTCGTGGAGGGTAGCTCATGTGACACATGGACATCCTCCTATGTCTTTGGATCATATCTCTCCATACTCATCAATGGTTCTGGGTACTCCTCGTGCTCCTCCATCAATTGGTGCTCTTCTGCTAAACCACCAACATCCTCTAGCAATGTGGCTGAAGGATATATATGACTCTCTACTAAGATAGATGTAGTGGATCTCTATCTAATTTCCTCAAGGAGCTCCTCTAATATGGACTCTGATTCTTGAAGGGTTGTCTGCGTGCCTTCCCAGAATCTTCATGTTCTCACCAACTCATGAATGAGTCGGTCCACCTCAATCTCCTGCTCCCTTAGTGCCCTATGATACATCTCACCAACCTCCAATAGGTAATCTCTGTCCATCAAAAACCGATGGTAGTCGGCCCTCATCATAGTCACCCTCTCCCTGAGAGTATGAAAGTCATCCATGGAAAATCCACCATCTGAACTATCATGTATCATCGACGCCCTCCAACAATGATCTTCCACCAATGCATGTGTGTCATCAATGTGTCTAGTGGCTTCCATTATCATGTCCTCATTGACTCTCAATTGTCCTGCCAAGTATCACGACTCCTGATCATAGTCCTGCCGAGGTGCTACCTCACACCCCTCACTGCTAGTGTCAACCATGGAATCCCCAACAACACTCTCCTCAAAAGATAAGGCATTGAACTGCTCACTGTCCACTGTGTTATTGGGTCATCCTGTATACCACTACACACCATCCACAACTTCTACCCCCATCTGAATCGCACTGTGTCCTGTATGGGCAGTTGTATCCACCTCTGCACTCACCCTGCTACTATCATTTGCACCTAGATCCCATACAAATGTGTCTATACATGAGGTATGGTCATCCCAACCAATAAGGACTGCATCCTCATCACTGTAGACCAATCCTGGAAGTAAGTGTCCCATCAAACTGCCAGTGTCCATAACCTGATCAACTAATGGCATCTCCAAAAGAGGTGACTCAATCTCCTCATGCTGATAGGTACATGTAAGGTCCATTGTCTCCAAGTCATGTCTCTCCTCCTGGGTCTGCAGATCCAAATGCCCCTAATGTACAATCCTCACACAAGGATCCTCCACCATATCATAGATGTCACTGATATCATCATGTGTCATGGCTATCATAGGTGTTTGAAAAGATGACAAATGTGTCACAGTCATCATAGAAAGCTCATCCTCCTCCATGCATGACTCCTTGACAACCATGTCTACACCCAAGGGTAGGTCATCTGACCTCCTACTCTCATCATATCTTAGTGCTAACACATGTGAATCCCCACACGTGTTACTACTGTGTCGAAGTGTTGAATCCTCAACACGACCTGATGTGGAAGAACATATGTTATCATCATGTCCAACCAACTGTCCCTCAGATGCGCAAGAGTCACTAGCCTCATCAGACTGCTCTAAATGGAAATTTATGGTTGCATCCCCATGCATCTCCTCATCCTCACTGTCATAGTGCACCTTCCCTTTACCCCTGCATCTGTGATCTGACTCCCAAGGCACTTTGCAACTGTAGCAAAGCTCCCTGCATCTAATGGGTGTAGGCTCAATCTGTGTTTCCTCTGCTATGCTACTCTAATAATGGATTTCTTCCATCTTTTTGGCCCAATGTGTAACCTCATCTTTGCTCCACCTAGGAATTTTGATGGATACAAACTGTTGGATGTTACTTGAGCCCTGAATGTCTCATAAGGTGTAATATTCCTTATCACAATATATGACCTCCTTCCCAAAATATACAAACTCCATCTCTCCTCTATATCATCAATGTATATCACAGGCTGGCAAAGGAAATTCGCTATGATACCACTGTAATGTTCCCAACCAAATCTAATAGAAAAATCAGATCTACCTGGTTGAGAACTTTCGTCAAACATGTTGACGATATGTTTTATTTCCCTTAGCAAATGCCTTCTTCTCGCTATCCCGACTTTGATGAGGTTTTATGATGTGTTAGTATGACATTTGAAAGAATTTCTACCTCCTTATAACTCCTTGATTATGGGCTGCTATATATAATTGATGGTTGTTATGTTTTCTATGTGTTGGTTGATTGAAACATTTTGTCAAACACTTTGTGTGCAATGGATGTAGCATTCATTTAAGTGTATTTTCTGATGTATTTCAGTCCATATTTCTTCATCTAATACATAAGAAAAACACATGCAATGATAACTGAATAAATCAAAAACTAATAGCTATTAAAACTCATAAGATAATACCTCGAATCCTTGCTTTATTTAATGTGCATTTGGTTGTCCAACATATAATAATTTCCATATTTGATATAAGTAAAACAACAACCACTTTATTGGCCCATAATGGCTCCAAAAGGCAAGGAAATAGTGTCAACAATCCTCCCTTTCTATCCCCTAATGATGGCTACCCAAAATAGATGTTATATCATGCAAAACCCATAATTCCCATACCTAGAAATGTGTTTTCCTTGTTGCTTACGCCTTGCTGAAATATGCACAATAAATCTGATGTAAAATCTTCATGAAGTGGTTGCAACTTGTAGATTTGATGATGGCTAACTCATATGTGAAGAAACCCCAGCTGTAGATGATAAATATGACCTCAAACAACAAGATCACTCATCCAAAGTA
>JZKD02S1034182.1:209001-230931 GCA_000966675.3 Picea glauca | reverse complement strand
GCCCCCCTCCTCAGGCCATGTGCCTCCTTTCCTGATCCTCGTGTCCTTTCTCCAACCACCTGTACTCACCCTTATTACCGCGGATCTTCGCATGCCTTCCCTGACAATCAACCACAAGCCTATTGCATCATCTCTGTTTTTTCATCTTGCATGAAGTCACTTCTGCTCATGGGCGATTATGGCTCCCTTTGTCCTTAGGGGAACGTCGCTTCAACACTCATGGTGTCTCCGACTATTTCCCAGCATTTTCGCTTGGCTCTTCAGATCGTTCGGCCTCCATTCAAGTTGGTATCTCTCCTTTGCTCATTTCTTTCGCGTCATCGTTTCTTCAGCCTCTGCTTGATTTGTATGCTCGGCGTCTGCTTGTCTTCTTTGCTCCAGAGTCTCTGCACTAACATGTGGTGAAGGTCTAGAGCACCCTACTCTTTTTCGAATTTCATTTCAGGGGAGCTTCGAGAGCAGTTTCGAGCGCTACGCATAGATGTTAGGAGGGCAAAGGAGCGTACAGATGCTCACCACCGAGAATTCCAGTGAGAGAACTAGGGGATTTGTGAGGAATTGGCAGGCCTACAGACACAGCTGCATCAACAGGAAACTCGTCATAATCAAGAACTGGCGATAGTCTTAAGGGGAATTAACAGAAATACGAGAAAACGTGGGGTTGCCACCCAACAATTGGCAAACCCACAAAACCAACGAATTCCGGTGGCTCTGGCGAGTCTTGGCTCCCTTCCACTTTTCACTCAATAGCCAGTAATGACCATCACTCGGTACCCTCAGCTCCAGGACATGCAAACCGCCACCATGCAGAGGCGAATCTAGCAGCGCGACAGGCGAAACAACATGAAGATCCTGAGTTTTCTCTAAACCACTAATCAGGTCTCAAATGAACTATAATTTTTTGTTGTTTTTGAATATGTATATCGTCAATTTTACATGGCAGAGCTTCAACACATATGGATTGGTTAATACAGTTTTTATAGACCCCCATATACAGTTAAGCTCTTTTGGAAGCAACAAAGGTGCTCACACCCTGCCATATGTAATTTTTGAATTTTTGTTGTTCTTTTTTTTAATATAAAAACCTCCAACCATTTATGAAAAAAAAATAAAATATTAACAATTAATAATATGGAAATTTTAATAAAATTAATAATAACACTAAGGATTAGTAATAACAATAATATTAACAATTAATATAAGGATTAGTAATAACAACAACATTAACCATTAGAAATGTTAATATGTTAATAACAATAATATTAACAATTAATATAATGGTAACAACAATTTTAATAAAATTAATAATAATACTAAGGATTAACAATTAATATAATTAATATAATGGTAAGAACAACTTTAATAAAATTAATAATATTAACAATTAATAATAAAGATTAGTAATAACAACAACATTAATAATATTAACAATTAATATAATGGTAACAACAATTTTATTAAAATTAATAATAATACTAAGGATTAACAATTAATATAATGGTAACAACAACTTTAATAAAATTAATAATATTAACAATAATATTAAGGTGTAGTAATAACAACAACATTAACCATTAGGAATGTTAATAACAATAATATTAACAATTAATATAATGGTAACAACAATTTTAATAAAATTAATAATAATACTAAGAATTAATATAATGGTAACAACAATTTTAATAAAATTAATAATAAGGATTAGTAATAACAACAACATTAACAATTAGTCATAACAACAACATTAACAATTAGTCATAACAACAACATTAACAATTAGGAATGTTACTATGTTAATAACAATAATATTAACAATTAATATAATGGTAACAACAATTTTAATAAAATGAATAATAATACTAAGGATTAACAATTAATATAATGGTAACAACAACTTTAATAAAATTAATAATAATAGTAACAAAAAGCTTTAATAAAATTAATAATAATACTAAGGATTAGTAAGAACAATAACATTAACTCTTAGATGGGGTGACAGATGTCCCTCAGCGGACGACATGTGGTGAACGGTAGCAATGGGTGATATTAACCCCAGCCTCCAACCTCCCTCCCATCCCGTTTGAATGACCCGCACTCAGTCAGGATTTATGGCAGTGCGTTGGGCAATTCAAGAAGACTTAATGGCCCCTTGCACAAACCAAGTTGGGCGTGCAAAGCAAGGTACCAGGACCAGCAGAGCAGTCACCTCGGCTTTCATAGCGTCCACCCTGTCAACTCGCAAGGCACTATGAAGGCCTATGCCCCTGAGCGCTCTCCCATTCTATCTTTTTTGCATGTTCTTTTGTTCCTCGGCTCTCTCTTGCACGTTTGGCCACCCACCACCACTCCTCTGTTGATCTTCCTGCACAATCCCACCCAGAATTCCTACACCATGTCCAGGGAGAGGGGAAAATATAGAAGGGGACCATTGTACTACAACACCCTAACCAGACACAATAGGCTCGACCCCTCTCAACTCCCTCTCATCACCACCAGCTATCCCGACCCAAGCCATAATTGGTTGGAACTGCCTCAGCAACCCTTGCCTCCCCCCTCTAATCCCATAATTGACTTTGGCAGCTGCCCTATCGAAGAGGAAATTCTCCCTCCTGAGGAGAATACTCATGTGTTGAGATTTCATCCTGAAATAACCCCTCTCAGAGTCCATATGTTGGCCCTTGACCAAGTTTTGAGGAAACCTTGGTCAGGTTTGGACTACTTTTGGACTTCGACAGGTTGATCAAAGATGGAGCACCGAGGCGGAGCTGAGATCACGGATCTCACTTATATGTGGATCTATGTTCCTTAGTGTTTTTGTAATGGGTTATGAGATGTCGGTCCATGGGTTTACCCATGATTAGGCCTTATTGTAAAAGTATAAATAAGTAAGATTGTAAGGTAGAAGAAGCTAAGTGATGTAAGAGAGAAGTCTTGGTAGCTAAGTGCAAGTAGTTATGAGTTGTTTTGTAAAACAAAATGTGTATGTAAGGCTCTATGATCAATAGCGAAGTTGGCTTTGTGCCTTGACCTAGTTTTGGGAAGGAGGATCTAGTGCTCAGTGCGCAGATCTCATGTCCAATGCGAAGTTTGGCTCTGTGGCTCAGTGCATAGACATAGATGAATGTAAGAGATTGAAGAATAATAAAGAAGACAAAGAAGTTGGTGGGTATAGCCCCACACTGGGGTGAACCACGTATATCTTGTGTCGTTGGTGTGCTTTGTGTTGTGTTTCTTATGTTATGAATCTGCTCAGTGATTTTCTTATTATGTATGTTAGATAGATCTGTTGATTCTTAGTGTTTTATTGGTGTTAGGGATGAATGAATGTTAAATCTAACTTAGTGTTATGTGCTAAATGATTGAAGTGTCCAATCTTTATTGTTACTGCGTTGATCTATCTTAGGGTTTGCTCTGTGATGTTAATGAAGCTAATGAAATAATGCATATCACCTTTTAAGTGTTGCTAGAATACTCTGCGAAGTGATATTATCCCATATCTATGTCCCATCTTGGTTACAGACGCATGCGTCCTATAACCCCCCCATCTTCTACTTTGGATGAGACTTCGCTTGCTCGTAGGTGTTGTCGAAAGGGTTGGTAGTTAGGGTTTTGTTGGTGTGTTGTTGAAGCTTTGAACCCTGGGTCCGCCCCTGTGCCAACAAATGGTTATGTTGCCGAGACATGAAATAGTGATTGTTGGGAACTGAAGTAAAGAAAAGAGAAGCTTTGTGTGTAGATCTGTTATTGAAGTGCGCAGTATTCTACTTGACTTGCGAAGCTTTGTGCTAAGAAAGAAATCTGATCTGAAGAAAAGAGGTAAATCTTTGTGCTTTGATAAGAGTAAGATAAGTGTTTTTTTTTTTTTTTCGAAAGCATGAATTTAAGTATGTTTAATAGATTTTGTCCTAGTCTGAAAGCTAGGGCGCAATTGGAAGAAAGATTTGATCTAAGTAAAGATAATAGAAATGAAGAAAGATATGTTATTCCTATGCATAAAAAGAGTTTGTGGACTAATAAGTGGATGCAGAAACCTAGAAAGAATTTTTGCAAATTGCAATTCGAGCATTGTGATCCATACAGAAGAGGTTGGGGAACATATAAGAGAAAAATAGGATTGACACTATGTTATAACTGCAGAAGACAGGGACATCTTGCTAAGGAATGCCCTGTTACAGATCATGTTTGTCTTTGTTGTAAAATTGTTGGTCATGAGGTTGAGGATTGTCCAAAGATGATTGCTAAAGTTGAACGAATGAACATGAGACAAGAAAACTATGAAGAAAGTCAAGAGACTAAGAGCATGTTAGAGAATAATAAAGAGAAAGAATAAGAGAAATCTCAGACTATCTTATCATAGTTGAAAGAAACAATGTATGATCACAAAGATGTCAGTTTACCAGAGATACTGAAAGTAAAATAGCGCATGAGTGCAAGAATAGAAGACTTCGACATAGATTGTGTCTTGGATGAAGAAACACCGGTGAATATTATGACAGAAGACACTTGGGAAATTTTGGGAAAGCCTGATGTGGTACCTTCATTGGGAAGGATAGGCTTGTTTAAAGGAAAGATGATAACCCTATGTGGAAGAGTTACTATTGTACCTATTATTGTTCATGGAACATCGACTGAAGAAGAATTTGAAGTCATTAATTTTGTTGAGAACATCGCCCCTTTCCCACTTTTGTTAGGAAATACTTGGATTGAGAAGGATCAGATCAGAAGGAAAGTAGAGGAAGAAGCTATAGAAAAGAAAAACAAAGAACTAAGGGATTTCATAGCTAGAAAAATAGACCGACTAATAGAAGAACAAAAAGATAAGTCGAAGCAACGGAGGGAAAGAGAATTAGCTTTCGAATTTGAAAGAACGCAAGAAGGTTTGAAGGACCTATCCATGAAAGAAAGAAGTGTACCCACCCAGGAAGTATTAAGAGAAGGGATATTAACTTTGAACAGTTTGAACCCTTTGAGAGCACATCAGTAGTGTGAAGTCCCTACGCTAGGAGAAGATAAGAATAAGAATGGAAAGAGGATTCCAGAAACAATTAGAGAGACTCGGATCATAGGAAAGAAGGCAAGAAATCTCAGTAAAAAGAAATCCAAGTTAGAAAAGATACAGGAAGCTACAGAGAACAGTTGGAAGACTTCACAAACTGTAACCTCGCAAGAGGCAGGTTTGCAGGATTTGAACCTCACCGAAATAGCAGAACCGCGCAAAAGGGGACTTCGCCCTGGAGAAACTATATGATCGTTGGAGGCACTCCGCCCATTAGAACAACGCTCTGGAATGACTAGGAAATGCATTTATGGGTGGATGGACTACTTTTGGGACGTTGAGACCGCGCCATAACGGACAGATTCACATTGATGGAAGCATTCCTGCCCGTTGGAACAATCTGTTATGAGGCCCTGCTTATTTAACCCACCGGATGCTACATCGGGACCACTTTTTTCCACCCGTGATTATCAGAGTCAAGAAAAGAATTGATTGTGTATTGAGTTGTTTTATCTGAAGCTAGACGTTGTTTTTCGTTTGTCTACCCCGCTTATCCGTTCGCCTACCTCGACCTGTCTGTTTAACAGTGAGAATGTTGGGCGAACCCACTGAGTTAGAGAAGTCCGTCGAGGAGGTTCTTAAGAATTTCATGGCTTATAAATCTATGTCTGAAGGTTTCCAGGCATCATCGACTAGAGGACTGTAGGCTTCCCCTTCAACTGGACAACGTTCGAGTCGTGTCAACCCTGCGGATGAGCAGTGAAGTAATCATCGCGATGATCTGGCTAATGCGCAGATCTCGACGATCTTACCAGAGTACATCCCACCATTGGTTGGCATGGTTAACCATGATAGCATCCCACGAGACTATGAGTACACCTTGATCACCATGTACATCCTGAAAAGAATACGCGTAGTTGGGAGTCAATTAGGACAGAACCAACTATTGAAGAACAACGACTTCAACCTTGGAGATATAAATAAATATGCTATGCTCACACCCCACAAATACTTGATGAAGGCAACTGGGAAGAAGCCTTGTCTGTTCTCCCAGCCATGGATTAAGGATCTAGTGCAGTCCCTTGTGCTAAATGTGATGAAGATTCCCCATTTTGGCCGTCACCAGGAGGTTAACACTTGCGTTAAACTCTTCTTGTCGTGATACCATGGAGGATACATGTGGCTCGACCAGCGGATTACTGTGGATCCGGCGATGATCCACTTGATTACAGGATTAAGAATTAAGGGACCTGACCCTCAACATTTTTATCCAGGGAAGGCCTCGGATTGCTCCCTGGCACAATGCATCAAGGAGGCTTATGATGAAGTAAAAAATGGAAAGCGAGGCTACAAGGTAGCCTCTATATAGGATGGCACAGTGTGCCTTGCTTTCCAACTCATAGCTGGAAAGATCGTAATAAAGAACCACCCCACATAGGTCACTAGGTTCGTGGTGGACCTTGCAGGAAAATGTGTGGAGGGCATGCAGATGAATTGGGTGAGTTACCTCATCAATGAACTCGAGAAGGACTGTTGTGAAGCTCAGGATCAGGGATACGAGTTTCACTTTAGTTGGTTGATCGTGTTGATTGCATTTGTCGCTTAGAAAATGCCTGAAGGAGCTACCTTTCCGTAGATTGAACCATCGGAGTCATTGGTTGCTAGGTTTTATACCTTGTGGTACACCAATGACATGTCGAAGAAATGGAAGTCAAATGTTGTGTTCCATGCATATTATCAGCAACTGAAGGTTTCCATTGAAGCATTTTTGTGCATGACACCGCGCACCCTGCACTAGTACCGACCTTTTGTGAAGTTCTGTGCAGATTGCCATTTTATCTATATCACTGCATGCAGAGATGAGAGCAAGGAAGAGTTAAAACCATATTACAAGATAACAGATGAAGACATGGATCAGATCATGAAATAATGGCCAGAGGAGTTCCTTGTACCTATTGTTGATGCAGAACTCTTTGAAAATGACATCATAGGAATACCCCTATTCACCCGGGTCAAGCATTTCGGACGGTCCAGTGCGAAGAAGAAGTAGGAATAATTCTAGAATATAGAGATTGATGAGGAGGACATCGCCTCTGAAGAAAATGGATATGGCTCGCCCGCAGGAGGAGGAGGAGGAGAAGACCAAGCAGATGGACTGGGAGGAGGAGATGAAGGAGAAAAGAAAGGAGAAGGCGAAGCTACACTGCCGAAAGATCCCCCTACAGTAACACCGCAGAAGAGGAAGGTTTCTTTGCAGAAACCTTCAGTAAGAAAGAAGATGTGCGCTAGTAAGCCCCAATTAGAGGCAACGCTCATGGAAGACGATATCAGTCTAGTCTGCAGATCCATGGAGGATGCTTCTGAGGACATATTGCAGAGATATGGAGCGAAGCAGGAAGAGTTGTATGGAAAATTCGAGAAGGAACTGAAGGAAATACAACAAGTTATTCAATTGATCCGCGCAATACCTATTGCACTCTCCTTGTCACAGAATACAGAATTGGGGGATGAACCAACCCAATTGAGAAGACTGGCAGATGCGACAGAGGCTTGACTTCAGAAAGTCCAAGAAGAGAAGGAGAAGGATACATAAGCCTTGAAACAAGATAAAGAGGAAGTCTTAGAACAATTACGCGTAGTGCGGTACTGTGTAATCGCCTATGAAAATGAGAAAGAAGAATTTCAGTCGATTGTCCAAGAGGAAAAAGTCTAGCTACAGAGAGAAAAGGAGCAGTTTCTCACAGAACAGGCCATGGTTAAGGAAGCTATCAGTAAATCATGTCACTATGTACCAGGTTTGGCACAGGAGGAACAGGAGTTGGTCGAAGCTCAAGTGGCGAAGCTCACTAAGACCATCCAATAGCTTCAAGCGAGGATAACAAAGTTGGAGGTCCAAGCAGTACTGAGCACCCCACAACAAGTGCGTGACCAGAGGGAGGAATCCACTAAGAACCCAGTAGTAAGGATCGGATCCCTCACCTTAGAATGAAAATAGATGAGCGATAGAAGCGCGCAAACTTATGAAAGCCTCGCAAAAGATCCAGAGCTGAAGAAACTAGAAGCACAGTTACAGGAGGCACAATAGTAGGCATCCCTTGTGCAGGCACAGATGAATCTACTCACTGTAGTTGAAAGAATGAATAGGTCCCAAGAACAGTGCGCGGTACAACAACAGATCATTGCCATCCAAGGTAGAGTAATGGAAGTCGCGTAGAAACTACAACCTATGTAGGATGCTAGACCAAATGGTTTCCACGGTGGAACAACACCTGGAAGGGCCTGTTACAACACAGACGATCCAGGAGCTCGCTGAGCAGGAGGCTCAGGTGAAGCAAGAAGTTGAGGCATGTCGAGTGAATCTTGAGGCCTTTGAAGTGGCATTGACCAGACTTGAGTGACTCGGGACGAGTCACAAGTGAGTGTTGGGGGCATGTTGGCCCTCGCCCAAGTTTTGAGGAAACCTTAGTTGGGTTTGGACCACTTTTGAACTTCGACAGACTGGTCGAAGATGGAGCACCCAGGCAGAGATAAGATCGCGGATATCACTTATTTTGCGGGCTATGTGGACCCAGGAAGGGGTTCCTCAGGGTTTTTGTAATGGGTTATGGGATGTCGACCCATGGGTTTACCCATGATTAGGCCTTATTGTAAAAGTATAAATAAGATTGTAAGGTAGAAGAAGCTAAGTGATGTAAGAGAGAAGCCTCGATAGCTAAGTGCAAGTAGTTATGAGTTGATTTGTGCAACAGAATGTGTATGTAAGGCTTTGTGCTCAATAGTGTAGTTGGCTTTGTGCCTTGACCTAGTTTTGGGAAGGAGGATCTGGTGCTCAGTGTGCATATCTATTGTCTGATGCGAAGCTTGGCTCTGTGGCTTAGTGCACAGGAGCAGGTGATTGTAAGATATTGAAGAATAATAAAGAAGATGAAGCAATTGGTGGATGTAGCCCCACACTGGGGTGAACCATGTATATCGTGTCTCGTTGGTGTGCTTTGTGTTGTGTTTCTTATGTTATGAATCTGCTCAGTGCTTTGCTTATTATGTATGTTAGATAGTTCTGTTGATTCTTAGTGATTTATTGGTGTTAGGGATGAATGAATGTTAGATCTAACTCAGTTCTATGTGCTAAATGATTGAAGTGTTTAATCTTTATTGTTACTGCGTTGATCTATCTTAGGGTTTTCTCTGCGATGTTATTGAAGCTAATGAACTAATGCATATCACCTTCTAAGTGTTGCTAGAATACTCTGTGAAGTGCTATTATCCCAGATCTGTGTCCTAGATTAGTTATAGATGCCTACGTCATGTAACTCCCCCTTCTTCTACCTCAAGTGAGACTTCGCCTGTTCCCAGGTGTTGCCGAAAGGGCCAGTAGTTAGGGTTTTGTTGGTGTGTTGTTGAAGCATTGAACCCTGGGTCTGCCCCTCTACCAACACCATACAACAATTCACAGTTTCGTCACTAGAGGATGCATCGTGGAGGAAGAAATTCCTTCTAGTTGACAAATGGAAAATCAATCGAAGACCATGGACTCAAACTTGGAAATGGATGTTGAGTTGATGGAGGAGCCGCCTCAGCTCACCCCGCTTCAACTCTCGGATGAACATCTTCAACTCATTTTTGAAATGCGACAGAATCTTGATGACCAGGGGCATATCCAGCGAATTCTTGGATAGAGAATGGACCTCATGTTTGGCGCCATGACTAAAGCTCCAGCAAACAAGCAGTGCCCGACCTGTGGCCAGAAATTCGTCCCAACTTACAGCACTCATGGCATCCTGAGTTCGCATATGGAATAGCTCCTCCAGGTGTATTTTCTTCTTCTGGTTTTGTTACTTATGAAAATATTGGCAGATTCTTTGCCTCACGATGTATGTTAGTCATTCATGGCCACTAGTTAGTCGGTCATTGCGACCATTTTTTACAGTTAGTCATTTATACTATTTTGTTCAAATAGTTACAATTGCTCTCTGATTTTGATGGCCACCTGTCCTAGTTTCCCATATATGGCAGGACAGATGGAAGACTATAGATATTGTAATGTCACACACTATTTTTAATATATAATTCCTTTTATTTACAAAAAAAAATAATAACAATAACATTAACAATTAATAATAATACTAAGTATTAATAATAACAACATCATTAACAATTAGGAATGTTAATATAGTAATAACAATAACATTAACAGTTAACAATCAAGTGGTTGGACTCCCCACCCAGGTTCGAGTCTCATATATGTGACATGTTCCTCCTTGTGAGCCAATTATTATATCTATAATTATTGTTATTAATTTTTTTTATTATCATTCTTAATTTAAATATTGTTTGATAATTATTATTATTATTGATGTTATAGGTTAACGTATGATTATTATTTTTATTCTTATTGATTGATATGGTTTTTTTTTTCCTCAGAAAAAAACCTAATTTTATTTATTTGGAGAGACAAAATTACATTTTGTAGGTGCTTCAATGAGCACATCACACAAACTGTGTGTATTTTTGGCATGATTAAAAAGGCTCTCGAACCATAACCAAAAAAGTGACCACTATAAAACATGCCTATCATGAGCAGAGATATGCTTTGCAAGACATTAAGATTAAAAATTTCCTCACCCAGAACAAGGTGGAATATAATTTGTTGAGTTATTTGCATGACATTAAGCTTAAAAAGTTCCTCACCCAGAACAAGGTGGAATAGAATATGTTGATTTATAGTCAGATATATACATGGTAAAACAATGCTACAAAAACCACAAAAAGTTTTGATGTGTTCATAAAGGGTGTCGATAAAAACTGTTATCAGTTGTCTTATAGATGTGGTGTTGAAGAGAGATTTCATACTTCTTTCTGGAGCTAATATCTATTGTGTTATGATATCTTGGAACTAGGAACTTGGAAGACCACAAACTGATGAAATAATAAAGTAATCCATACGAAAAGTGTCCATTAAGTGTCAATCATGAAATGAGAAATATAGAAATCTTTAAGTCTGAGATTGTTTGTGTTTTTGTATAAACGATCGATGATAAAAGGAATTAGTGTCCTCCCCTTTATGCTATGTGAAGTTCCATCATCCAAGAGTGAGTTGTAAACTATCTTTGGACAAAGAATATGCTACCATGTTTGTGTCCCTATATACATGGGAAATAACCAACAAATCAAATGCGTCCAACAATCGGAAAATATCCTCCATAATAGATATAAGAAATATGTTGTGGAAAATTTGATGTTTTATTGCCCAATTGATGACATTCATAGAATCACCAAAGATTTTAATATGAAGAATATATTTTTCTCTGGAAAAAAGAAGTAACAGTTTCAACAACAAAAGTTCAACATAGTTGTTTGTACCCCTACCCAACCCCATTTTTATATGAAAATAATGGTTTTATGTTAGGTGTAGAACTACTCCAACCCCCCCCGGCATGTGGCATTCTGAGAAGCTCCATCAAAGAATGCCCATGGTTTTGAGGTGTCAATGACCTCTAGTTTCCTTAGCTGCAATGTTCGAGCTTCTTTTATCTATGGGAAGTGAGATAATATGGATAAACATTGGGTTGCAATTGCCTCTAGAATAGAGGATTTTTTCTTTGAAAATTATTGCATTCCTAGCCAGCCAAATGCCCCAGCTAAATAAGAGAGGAAGTGCTTTTATTTCCTTGTGACTTGAATCTCTAATCCAGACCTTCCATGCTAGTTCCAATGATTTTCCATCCCAAATGCATATCTACCTGAGATTTGTGGAAGTTTCGGTCCATACTTTCTTAGAGAAGGGACAGGAGATGAGAATATAGAAAGTGGATTCATTAGTATTTTGACAAAGTGGGCATCTACCTGATCCTTCTATATGATGCTTACTCAAACTGTCCCAAGTTGGGATTTTTTCATTTAGAGCCACCCACAGGAATATTTTGGCTTTTGGAGGCCATTTTAGCTTCCATAGTCCCCACCACCACCAACTGGGATTTTGCTGAAAAAGTTCAATATTCAAAGCTATGTAGCCAAATTTTGGAGTGTAGGAACCAAGAGGATCATTTTTCCAAACTAATTCATCTTCCCTGTGTAATAGCCTGACATGTCCTCTTCGGAGAGCTGAAATATAATTTTCCAATAAAACAACATAATTATCATTTAATCCCAAATATGTATCACTTCTCCAACCTTGGTTCCAGAGTGTGGTTGAGGGGGGATCAGCAAGGTTGGAGAGAAAGAAGATGTCATGTCTTTGTAGCTGAATAATTATATCATCTCGTAAAATGTGAGAGATCCCACTACCAAGCCAGGGATATGCACCTATGCGAATGTGATTTCCTTTACCTACCATCCAAGCCAACCCATCCCCTACCATTGGAAAGGAAGATATCATGGCTTTCCAGATTATTGAGCATTGATGGGTTGTCTTGTTTAGTGAACAAATCCAATCTTCCATTGAGTCCGGGAATATGTGTTTTTGTGCAACCACCAGTTTCCACAGAATGGTGATTGTTATAAGATGCCAACATGACGTTGCCACCAAGGACTTGGATAACAGAAAAATATTTTTGAGTCCCCAACCTCCCAAATCTTTTGTTAGCGCAATGTGATCCCATTTGGCCCAGGGATAAGTTAATTTTTCTCCTGATCCAGACAAAATAAACCGAGAAAAAATCCTCCTTATCATTTCGAGCACACCCTTTGGAATCCAGGCTAGTGACATCCAGTATACTGGAATGGCTTCCTCTGGTATCCTGTAGATATTACCCTCCAGAGTAACAATGACACTACGGGTTCAGGACTCATAGATAGCATGGTGCTTCCACATATATGGTTGGCCCAAGAGAACATCATAGACATCTAGCAGGGAAAGATCACACAATACCTCATCCTTGAAGGGTTGGATGCCATATGACAATCGAAATTGTTGTCTTGCATGAAGATCTCATCCCTGGATAAGCCACCTAATGTTGTATGGTTGCAGGTGTGGTGTTGTCGACAATCCCAATTGTTTGACAACCTCTGTTGAGATGAGGTTCTTCTAGCTTCCGCTATCATAAATAAAATGCATTGGCATCCCCTTCACCCACCTCTATGAATGAAAAAGGTGTTCCCCCTCTTCGAGATCTGTTGGTTCTTCTAGTTGAATTGTTGTGGTCATGACAATAGCAATTGGGTCTACATCGATGATCTGTCTTCTACCAGTATTTTCCGAATCATATTTTGAATCAGGGTTCGACTCCTTGTCTTTGATATTGTCCACCAATGATTGTTTTGAGTGACATTCATCTGTGTTGTGCTAGGGGATTTTGTGGAATTCACACCACTTTCCAGTGTCCTTTTTCGTCTTTTCGTTACCCTTATTTTCCTATGGATTGGACAGGTTTTCTGAAGGCTCATTGTTAGGGCCATCTTTAACATACTTTGGTTGTTGTGGATTTGAAGACTCGAACTCCCGCTTGTTCTGGTGCTTAAATTTCTGCTCGATTTTAACAATATATCTATAAGCAACACCTAATGATGAGATGTCTAGAAAATCCATTTCACTTTGGATGTATCTGTGTAGATCCCCATGGTATTTCAGAACCAGATGTCGCTCGAAGTCTTTGATACCCAGCTTGGTGCACAAGGTATAGAAGGTATTGGTGAACTTTGGCACTGCTTGGCCCCTCTTATGTTGCAGTGTGGTCCATCTCATGTATTGGACGTCATAATTACCAACAGGGTAATATTGTTCCTTGACCGCATCCACAAAAAAATAACAAGTGGGATCAGCCCCATATATTCCATATTCCTCTGTGGAACTTTTCTCCCAGTAATTTTCCCACCAATGTTTGACATGGGGGAGAGCCTTAAGGAGTGTGAAGGTGATATTTTCCCTATCGGAGAAATTGTGAACAGAGAAATAACCTTCTAGTATATTTAACCATTTTTCTAGGGAATCCGCATTTATCTGTCCTTCAAATATAGGAATATCAAAATTAACTTGTACCTTGAAAGGCAAGGTGCCTCCAAAGTGGTTGCTTGATGAATATGTGCATGTTGTTATCACTAGGCGTTGAAAGATGTGGGAAAAATTCTCCATCATTTCGTCCCTCTGTCACGTGAGAGTTTTCTCAAGCAACATATTAATAGAATCTTTTTCTTCGTCATTTTTATTTTCTTCCACCGTGGAGGGTTTCTTGGGTATGCGAGAGCGATTGTCCTCAAGAGAGACAAGATCGAGACCCAACTTTCTATACTCAGACCTCGTCGAGGATATGCACTAAAAAACAATCAAGAGCATCCTTCTCTAATACCACTGATCCAGATTATTTTTTAGAACGAAATGAAAGTAGAGATATTACAATGAAATACAGATAAATACTTCCAAAAATAGAGAAATACAGTAATACATGATTTACATTAATGAAATAAATGTACAAAGACTATAAAAACACAGAGTGAAAGACTCGCTAGAATGGTGGTAGCTTATCTATGAGAAGAGATGTGACGGCTATTCACATTCGCAAGAAAATGATTGTTACAATGAGGCTCCAAAGGCCTTTTCAACATAAGTAAAATCCAAAACCCTAACCTCTGAAGATGAAAATCCAAAAGGTTTGTGGGACCCGATGGGGGTAGTCAATACGTCAACTTCCCGGGGGCGTAACTTTTGCATACGATATTCGTTTGGGGCACTCGATACACCGTTGGAAATGTATAACCGAGAATAAAGACTTTAGACTGGACTAGGCAAGTGCCTTTCACAAACGTCTAGGCCCCAAATCGACAAAAAACGTCGTTTAGGGCCTCAAAACGGCCCTAGAAGTTTGGGACCCGAAAAACTACCGAAAATCTCCCAAGGTGGAAAACTGGTTTTTGATCCAGTGGAATATGTGGGTGGCCATAGATATCCACCTGGATCAGAAATAAACATCAATATTCTCCACATATTAATTACCAAAAATAACATGATATACTCTAAGATTCTACAACAAAGTAAACGTGCAACTTTCATATAATAAAAAAAGATGACAAACTTTCTCAAAATCATGATTTTTTTTTTGTGTTTGTTTGCTATGAAACACATGAAAACCTATACCATTACAGAATTCATATCTTCAATCATAATGAATCGGGTATTGCAAAAAAACGTCATTTTAACTATATAGATGACTCATTTCGGTCTTGACCAAACTATGAAATTTTTTGAGAAATATCCTCTAATCAAAGTTTTATAATGTTCTCTTAGAAAAATAATTAAGAAGTGATCTATGTACTTCCATAAATCTAGATAGAATATGATGATGATGATTTTCCCCTCCACTAGAAAAATTAATATTCTAAAAGTGGTTCATTATCAGTTGCATGGTTTAGAATCACCTTTTTGCAACCATGTTTGGCCATGATCTCATATAGGTTCAAAGTGCCAACTAGATTGTTCTTGCAATAACATAATGGATGTGCTACACTTTCACCAATAGCCTTGAAGCCAATAAAATGTATCACAACATCAAATCTATGCTATAACAAAGCAATTTAAACTCTAAATAAGGTTAGAGAATTTACTACTTGCAATACACAAAAGAAAGAACAAAGAACCAATCATCAACAAGTCAACATCATAGTAAGTAGTCTAAAGCTAGGAAAGGTTCAACACTCTGCAACTAACTCTGATTTATATCTAGTATTGATCAACACACTGAATTGAAGGTGGAAAAACACAAATTATGACCTAAGAAATCTTCAAACAAAATACAGTTACAGATGACAAGTCATTAGAAGAGGGCATACAAATGATGTATGTAAAGGATTGATTCAAAAAATATTATACCCAATAAACAAAAATAGAACATCAAAATATAAAAAATAAACATATCACATTTGGTTCAGTGTCTAGAATGTAGAATGTAACATGCATAACCAAATATCTACTTACTTGGCCAATGAAAAAACCTTCTCTACATCCTCATTTTGGCAAAAAAATCTCCTTGCAATCATAAGCATAGTTAAATTTGATTATTCCTATCATTTTAAAACAAAAAAATGATACCTTGTCTTCTATACCTGTCATACATTCTTGTCAGTGCTCCCAATACATTCTCCCTAGTTTTTGTTGGTAAATTGATTGTATTCTATGTGCCTAACACCAATAGTTGTTGTAATTTTGTACATGAACCACAGTCTGTGCTTGTGCCTGAAACACATGCAGCTGCTGAAAACCTGCAATAGGTCTCCCATTGGAAGCAGGGAGGTTCGTGTCTAGTTAACTAGATTAATGCAAAGGATTTATGCGTACCCAAGGTTGATATTGGTGGGTTAGAATTGCACACAAATAGATTCATTTAAACAAAAATCTTGTGTGATGGTTCCTTAAAATACCTGAATTGAATTTATTCAAAATATATTACGCCAAAGGTGTTTTCTTTGAGGTAGGGCCCAATGATCAGAGGATTTAATTGCAGTATTTTCCATGTATCCTCGTTAGATACTCTTTCTGCAGACATAGGAGGAAATGGTTGTTTCTCACATTATACTTGGAGTGCCCACAAGAATAAACAACATAGTGACCATCGTCATTTGGCAAAGCATATAGCTAAAGTGCTTCCATGTACCGTCTTTAAGAATCTTATATTTTGGGTAGAGACTAAATATTTACACAACATTGTTTGGGAAGCCTTTTTCAATGGAATAGATACATGTATGCTTGTCCAAGATGACTCCCATCCTCCATGTCCAATACGAGCTCCAGTTAACAACCAGATAATTGTTGACAATGAGGTCAATGCAATCCTCTTTACTCATTCCATCAATCTCATGTTTAGCATATTAAGTGTAAGGTATCCCATGACACCCACCGAGTGCGTGCACTCTTTGGGCAGACTTGGGGACAAGTTGGGCAAGATAACACCAAGGGGCATGTGATTGATTGGGTGAACGAATATGTGTGGGTGTGAGAAAGGGCACATTGGGCGCACGATGGTAATGTGTGGCACCAACGGAGAACACACCTTACTTGCCTTAGAACGATTGACATAGAATTGGGTTGCATTTGGGCAAGGGTGGGGAAACTTGGGAGCATGCCCAAGGAGTGGACCCGTCTTCCCTCGGCAACATGGGCACACCGAAGAGGTTGGACAACCCCATCGACACGCCCACAAGGAGTCACAATGATCGGCACAAGAGAATGCACAAGGAAAGGGCCACACACCCAAGGATGGGGTGCATCGATCCTAGAGACATGAGATTCCATGGGTGCACAAGCTCACTTGAGTGCATCAAGCCCATGGAGGGGCGATATGATTTGTTTTAGTGTGGGTTCGTGAAGTGGCACAATGTTAATGTTTTATGCCATTATTATAGTTCTTTGCATTTCAATAGATAAGAGCAACATAAGAACAAGATCACTGAGAAATACACATTCACAAGAGACATGACATTTATCCCGGGAAACCTTCTAGGGGAAGAAAACCCAGAAAAAACTTCCTTATCATAAATTGCCAATACAATGTCAAGAGATAACTCAAGCCAATACATAAATTCCTCTCCAAAATATGCGCCACTCTTCTCCCTCTCTCCTTTTCCGGTAACAGATCAGAACTTGTCTCCCAAACTGAGCAAGTGAGTTGTGTTCAAATGAGGCATTAGCCTCCTTTATTTATACAAGTTCTGTCATGTGTGAAGTGTCTCTTCACTGGCAGGGTTGACTTCTTAATCTGGGTGGGTAAACCCACCTTTATTATATTTCTGCATCTTCTTATTAACTGTTGGGGTCGACTTCTTATTCTGCCTATTATAATTGTCTGTTGACCAATCTGCAAAAGGGGATTTGGTCCTAATACAATTACCGACATGATTAATCCATAATGGGGATTAATCCTATAAATAATATATCAATAATAATAAGAATACTCTTTGCATTTACATTATTTCAACACTCCCCCTTAACAAGAAGGGTGTTCTTCAATAGCATCAGGCGAGAGAAGTCTGCATCATCAGTGGCATCAAGAGGACAGTATCGTCAATATCATCTTGGAACATTGGTTGGCATATTTACGAGTCATCGAAAGTTTTCTTCATCGGCAGCATCGTCATTCTCGAAAGAATGCCATCATCATCTGCATCAATATGTATCAGTAAAAATGATACCTCATCACAGCACTATGATGGCACATCACAGTACTACACTGGCTCAATGTCACAGTTGTTAAGTTGGTAGCTCAGTGTCAGTCACATCTTGCTTTACGTCTAACAACTAGGTCAGAAGCAAGGTATACATCATCTTTCTTTATGTCTAACAACTGGGTCAGAAGTAAGGAATCATCTTGCTTTACATCTAACAACTAGGTCAGAAGCAAGGAACACATCATCATCTTATTTTACGTCTAACAACGAGGTCAGAAGCAAGGAATCATCTTGCTTTACGTCTAACAACGAGGTCAGAAGCAAGGAACATATCATCATCTTGCTTTACGTCTAACAGCGAGGTCAAAAGCAAGGAATCATATTTATTTACGTCTAACAGCGAGGTCAGAAGCAAGGAATACACACAGTGTCTTGCTTTACGTCTAACAGCGAGGTCAGAAGTAATGACTAATCTTCCTTTACGTCTAATAGTGAGGTCAGAATCAAGGAATACACACAGCGTCTTGCTTTACGTCTAACAGCGAGGTCAGAAGTAATGACTCATCTTGCTTTACGTCTAACAGCGAGGTCAGAAGCAAGGAATACACACAGCGTCTTGCTTTACGTCTAACAGCAAGGTCAGAAGCAATGACTCATCTTGCTTTACGTCTAACAGCGAGGTCAGAAGCAAGGAATACACACAGGGTCTTTCTTTACATCTAACAGCGAGGTCAGAAGCAATGACTCATCTTGCTTTACGTCTAACAACGAGGTCAAAAGCAAGGAATACATATATACTCCTCCTTTCAAGGAGGGTCCTTTCGGACTATACCAAGATTATCTCGAAAGTGTTCAAACTTTACACGAGATAGAGGTTTGGTCAACACATCAGCAACCTGTTCATCCGTGCTAATGTACTGGAGCTTCAAGGCTCCTCTCTGTACCATGTCGTGGATGAAATGATAGCAGATCTCTATGTGCTTCGACCTGTCATGGAATAAAGGATTCTCTATCATCTTTATGTAGCTCTGGTTGTCACATAGAATCACGGTTGCTCTCATCTCCAAGTCAAATAGGCCAGTCAGCAACTTTTGAAGCCATATAGATTCTCAACTAGCAGAACATGCGGCAATGTACTATGCTTCCACTGTGTTGTGAGAAATATTGGATTGCTTCCTACTCTGCCACGAGATCATGGTTGATCCCAAACTGAAACAGCATTCGGAAGTGCTTTTTTTGTCAGCAACGCTTCCTGCCCAATCTAAATCAGTGTATCCACTCAAAGTGAAGTCATGATCTTCATCATAGTTGAGACCATAATCCATTGTACCTTTAAGGTACCTCATCACATGTTTTGCAACCACTAGGTGAACACGTCTGGGCTCTACCAGAAACTGACTCAAGGTGTTCACTGCAAAACAAATGTTTGGTCTGGTGTTCGTTAGGTACATCAGCGATCCAATAATCTGTCTATATAGTGTGGCATCTATCAAGTCTGACGAAGTATCGACCAGCAGCTTCAGCTTCGTTTCCATGGGTGTATTCATGGACTTACATTCTAGCATGTTGAATCTCTTTAATATTTCGACTGTGTACTTCCCTTGGTTAAGGAATATCCTTTATGGACTCTACCATACCTCAAGACCTAAGAAGTAATGCATTAGTCCAAGGTATTTCATTTCAAATTCTGCGGCAAGTCTCTTTTTACATTCAGCGATGAGCTTTTCTTCTCCAGTTAATAATAAGTCATCCACATATAGCAGTAAGACTACTAGCTCATTATCCATAATTTTGAAGTAGATATTTGAGTCTTCTTTACTCTTGGTAAAGCCTAAGCTCGTCAAGAAACTGTCTATACGGCCATACTAAGCTCTGGGAGCTTGCTTCAATCTGTATAAGGCTTTCTTCAATCTACAGACATGAGACTTCCTGTCTTCAACCTCAAATCCTTGGGGTTGCTCTATATACACTTCCTCTTCGGTGACATCGTTTAGGAAAGTTGTCTTTACGTCCATCTGGTGCAACTTCCACTTCATCTTAGCTGCAAGAGCTATGATGGTGCTAATTGAAGTGTATCTGGCTACAGGAGCGAATGTCTCTTCATAGTCAATGCCTTCCTTCTGGGAAAATCCATGAGAGACAAATCTTGCTTTATACTTCTTAATACTTCCATTAGCAGCATGTTTTATTTTGAAGATCCATCTGTAGGATACCCCATTTTTATTCTTCGAACTGGGAACTATTTCCCATACTTCGTTCTTCATTATGGATTGGTATTCCTCTGCCATGGCATCTGCCCATTCTTTTCTCTGAATGGCTTCTTTAGAGCAGGTAGGCTCTTCATCTGGGAGATCACATATCAAAGTTGTGTAACTGGAGAATGGCTTTGGTATTTTCACCTGTCTCGAGGTTCCTTCTAGAACAACATACTTCTCTCCATCTTGAATAAGCTCTCTTGCCCAAACAAGCTTTCTTTTATGGGAGAAGGTCATTTGAGGAGGTTCTTGAACTTCTACTATATCATGGTCTTCTAGAAGTTCCTCGTTAAGGGAAGTTACGACTTCCCTCATTGGTTCTGCAGCTCTGGGAACCTCCCTCATTGATTCTGAAATCCTGGGATTTATAGGTTCCTCTTCATATTCTTCTTCAAGATGGCATCTTCTTGATTTCTTAAGTGTTGCTTCTTCATCAACGGTCACGTCCCTGCTGATCTCAATGTGGCGGTGACCTGGTATGTAGATTTTGAAGGCCTTGGAGACCCCACAAATATTCCCTTCTTTTCTGAAGGGTCCATCTTGTTTCTCTTTTCTTTAGATATATGAATAAGCAATGGGTAGCCAAATATTTTTGAGATGGCTTACCTCTGGCTTCTTTCCAGTGAACATCTCTTCTGGTGTCTTGAGTCCAAGTGCACTATGGGGCAATCGGTTCTACACATAAACAATTGTCATTGTTGCTTCTTCCCATAAGCACATAGGAAGATCTTGATCTTCACATCTTCCAGCATGGTTCTGTTCTTCCATTCAGCTACACCGTTTTATTGGAGATCTTGATCCCAACATCTTTGCATAAGTTCATGAACTCTTTTGAGGTATATTCTCCTCCATTATCTGACTTGAGTATCTTAATATTCCTTATAGAAGGGTTCTCTTATCAAGGCTTTGAATACCTTGATCTTGCTGAACACTTCAAATATATCTAGGTCCTTTACAAGAATAACCATTAATGAACGATACATAGTATACATACCCATTAATGGAGGATAATGGCATTGGGCCACACACATCTGAATGGATGAGTTATGGGACTCCTTATGTCTTGTTGTCCCTCTTCGAAAACGGGTTCTTGATGTTTTTCCCTTGTGCACATCCATTGCATACGCCTTCATGGTCAGCTTTGAGTTTTGGTAAACCTGTGACCGCTTTGCATATGTATGGTAGCACCTTGTAGTTGAAGTGAGCTAATCTTTGATGATAAAATTATTCAATGGTGTGGGTCATGGCAGCTTCTGAGTGACCCTATAGCTTATGCAAGTCACCTTCTTCTCTTCCAATGATGATTGCTTCATTTACGGTCTCTCCTTTAGCACATTGCCTTGTGCAACCTTCGCTATAGCTTCCTCATGTGACCTGGAGCAAGGTCAACAAAACAACAAGCAAGAATAATATCCTTCTTGATAATATAAAGCAATAGCACAAACAATCATCACAGTAGATCCTTTAGAGCTATAACTTATAATTTATCTGAAGCAAAGATTAAAGGTAAGGAATACAATACGAAATGAGGTCAACACTCTCATAGTGTTGGGACCAAGCATTCTTCCATGGCAACCTGGAACTAACACA
>JZKD02S1034182.1:185332-198448 GCA_000966675.3 Picea glauca | reverse complement strand
CGTGTCCTTTCTCCAACCACTTATACTCACCCTTATTACCGTGGATCTTTGCATGCCTTCCCTGACAATCAACCACAAGCCTATGGCGTCATCTCTATTTTTTCATCCTGCATGAAGTCACTTCTGCTCGTGGGCTATTATGGCTCCCTTTGTCCTTAAGGGAACGTCGCTTCAACACTCATGGTTGCTTCGGCTATTTCCCAGTGTTTTCGCTTGGCTCTTCAGATCATTCGGCCTCCATTCAAGTTGGTATCTCTCCTTTGCTCATTTCTTTCACGTCATTGTTTCTTCAGCCTCTGCTTGATTTCTATGCTCGACGCCTGCTTGTCTTCTTTGCTCCCGAGTCTCTGCACCAACATGTGGCGAAGGTCAAGAGCACCCTACTCTTTTCCGAATTGCATTTCAGAGGAGCTTTGAGAGCATTTTCGAGCACTACGCATAGACGTTAGGAGGGCGGAGGAGCGAGAGAACCAGGGGATTCGTGGGGAATTGGTAGGCCTACCAACACAGCTGCATCAGCAGGAAACTCGCCATAATCAAGAACTGGTGATAGTCTTAAGGGGAATTAACAAAAATACGAGAAAACTTGGGGTTGCCACCCAACAATTGGCAAACCCACAACAACCAATGAATTTCGGTGGCTCTGGCGAGTCTCGGCTCCCTTCCACTTTTCACTCAATAACCAGTAATGACCATCACTTTGTACCCTCAACTCCAGGACATGCAGACCGCCACCATGCAAAGACGAATCCAGCAGCGCGACAAGCGAAACAACATGAAGATCCTGAGTTTTCTCTAAACCACTAATCAGGTCTCAAATGAATTGTAAATTTTTGTTGCTTTTGAATATGTATATCGTCATTTTTACATGGCAGAACTGCAACACATATGAATTGGATGATACAATTTTTATAGAACCCCATATACAGTTAAGCTCTTTTGGAAGCAACAGAGGTGCTCACACCCTGCCACATGTAATTTTTGAATTTTTGTTGTTCATTTTTTTAATATAAAAACCTCCAACCATTTTTGTTTAAAAAAACAATAATATTAACAAGTACTAATATGGAAATTTTAATAAAATTAATAATAACACTAAGGATTAGTAATAACAATAATATTAACAATTAATAATAAGGATTAGTAATAACAACAACATTAACCATTATAAATGTTAATATGTTAATAACAATAATATTAACAATTAATATAATGGTAACAACAATTTTAATAAAATTAATAATAATACTAAGGATTAACAATTAATATAATGGTCCCCGGATGGGGTGCCATGTCGAATAGGCAAGACAAGTGGCAACGAGTCGGGCAACGCCATAAATAATGGCCACCACCTCCCATCTCCTCACCATTAAAGATGGGAGGGCGCCTGCGTAGACATAACCCGCTGATGAGTCCTCTCAAGCGCGTGAAGAGAACGGCTTACCAGAAAATTAAGCTCTTAGCCTTAATGGTCGGAACTGTCACACTCACCCTCACCCTTATCAGTTGTCGGGATGGTTTTATGATGCATTTGCAAATTCAACCGGTGGAGTGATGGAGCAGGAACAACCTTCCCGTCAATATCTTGGCCATAGCTCGGATCCTCCACATGCCAAGAGCAAAAGGACGGCCTTGCAGAAGCGTGGCGTGGTATGCCTACAACTCTCGCCAGAAACGACAGAAGAAATTTGAACGAACGTTGGCTCTAGCATCTACTCGGACAACCAAGAAACATGGGCGACCTAGAACGCCACCCATGGTGTATGTGGAGGAGAATGTTCAGGACGAACCCATCCAGGATTGTCCAAAACACCTCCTTTTCACCATCCCGGACAATTGGAATCCCCCCACGGTTTTTGGGAACGAGACCAAGCTTCCAGCTCCCGGAACCTCTCACATTCGTAGGGAAGACGAACAGGCAGAGGACTTCACAATTTTCTATGTCAAGGAAGAATTGTCGGGTAACAATGACGAGAAGGCTAACCAAATAAGCGGAGCACCTCCAGGGGCAACAACTCAGCAGAATAGCCAGCCAGCAGGCCAACTTAGCAGAGCAAATGCATAAATGGAGGGGACTCATGCACAAGGGCCAACTCTCTTCTCCACTGTTCAGAAGGAATGGGAGGACCAGCCTCCACACATCAATCTGGGCTATCTCGAGCTACTCTTCAAAACGTGCAGCATGGTGGATGACCAAATCTTCAGAGCCATTCAAATAGGCCATCGCCTCGACATGATGTACGCAGCACACTCCATAGCACCCCCACGCCGACAGTGCCCTACATGCATGCAATCCTATGTGATTCCAGCAGGATGGCGAAAGAAGGGTGACGTTGACGAGACGACTGGTTAAAAGGTTATGTGAATGTTTACAATTTGCAATTTTCTCTTGTTTCGAACCAGCACTATAGATCATAGAAATGCTATATGTAGTATGTTAGAGACTGGACTGAATCCATTGTGGTTGTGTGTCCTGGTTTCCTCCGAGCAGGACGACAGCCTGGTAAACTTTTGTTTGTTAGAATACAGGTGGCATCGTAAGGCCAACTATCTCGGTTTCCTTTTTGTAGGCGGGACAGTTGGCATCACAACAAGACTTTGTAAACATGCAATCGTAATATAAATAGGATCCTCCTTTTTTTACTTAAAAAAAAAAAAAAAAAACTTTGTGAATGAGGCTTTGACATGAAATATTGGTCTGTCTTTTATCAAAAAAAAAACAATTAATATAATGGTAACAACAACTTTAATAAAATTATTAATATTAACAATTAATAATAAAGATTAGTAACAACAACATTAATAATATTAACAATTAATATAATGGTAACAACAATTTTAAAAAAATTAATAATAATACCAAGGATTAACAATTAATATAATGGTAACAACAACTTTAATAAAATTAATAATATTAAGGTTTAGTAATAACAACAACATTAATCATTAGGAATGTTAATATGTTAATATGTTAATAACAACAATATTAACAATTAATATAATGGTAACAACAATTTTAATAAAAATTAATAATAATACTAAGGATTAACAATTAATATAATGGTAACAACAATTTTAATAAAATTAATAATATTAACAATTAATAATAAGGATGAGTAATAACAACAACATTAACAATTAAGAATGTTAATATGTTAATAACAATTAATATAATAATAACAACAATTTTAATGAAATTAATAATAATATTAAGGATTAACAATTAATATAATGGTAACAACAACTTTAATAAAATTAATAATAATAGTAACAAAAAACTTTAATAAAATTAATAATAATATTAAGGATTAGTAATAACAATAACATTAACTTTCGGATGGGGTGACAGATGTCCCTCAGCAGACGACATGTGGCGAACGGTAGCAATGGGTGATATTAACCCCAGCCTCCAACCTCCCTCCATCCCGTTTGAATGACTCGCACTTAGCCAGGAGTTATGGCAGTGCGCTGGGCAATTCAGGAATACTTAATGGCCCCTTGCGCGAACCAAGTTGGGCGTACAAAGCAAGGTACCAGGACTAGCAGAGCAGTCACCTCAGATTTCATGGCATCCACCCTGTCAACTCGCAAGGCACTATGAAGGCCTGTGCCCCTAAGCGCTCTCCCGTTCTATCTTTTTTGCATGTTCTTTTGTTCCTCGGCTCCCTCTTGCATGTCTGGCCACCCACCATCACTCCTCTATTGATCTTCCTTCATAGTCCCACCCAGAATTCCTACACCATGTCCAGGGAGAGGGGAACATATAGAAGGGGACCATTGTACTACAACACCCTAACCAGACGCAACAAGCTCGACCTCTCTCATCTTGCTCTCATCACCACCAGCTATCCCGACCCAAGCCATAATTGGTTGGAACTGCCTCAGCAACCCTTGCCTCCCCCCTCTAATCCCATAATTGACTTTGGCAGCTGCCCTGTCGAAGAGGAAATTCTCCCTCCTAAGGAGAATACTCATGTGTTGAGCTTTCATCCTGAAATAACCTCTCTTAGAGTCCATATGTTAGCCCTTGACCAATTTTTGAGGAAACCTTGGTCAGGTTTGGACCACTTTTGGACTTCGACAGGCTGGTCAAAGATGGAGCGCCCAGACAGAGCTGAGATCACGGATCTCACTTATTTTGTGGGCTATGTGGACCCAACAAGGGGTTCCTTAGAGTTTTTGTAATGGGTTATGGGATGTTGGCCCATGGGTTTACCCATGATTAGGCCTTATTGTAAAAGTATAAATAAGTAAGATTGTAAGGTAGAAGAAGCTAAGTGATGTAAGAGCGAAGTCTTGGTAGCTAAGTGCAAGTAGTTATGAGTTGCTTTGTGCAAGAGAATGTGTATGTAAGGCTCTGTGCTCAATAGAGAAGTTGGCTCTATACCTTGACCTAGTTTTGAGAAGGAGGATCTGGTGCTCAGTGCATAGATATCATGTCCAATGCGAAGCTTGGCTCTGTGGCTTAGTACACAGAAGCAGATGAATGTAAGAGATTGAAGAATAATAAAGAAGACAAAGCAATTGGTGGACATAGCCCCACACTAGGGTGAATCACGTATATCTTGTGTTGTTGGTGTGATTTGTGTTGTGTTGCTTATGTTATGAATCCGCTTACTAATTTTCTTATTATGTATGTTAGATAGATCTATTGATTCTTAGTGCTTTATTGGTGTTAGGGATGAATGAATGTTAGATCTAACTCAGTGCTATTTGCTAAATGATTGAAGTGTCCAATCTTTATTGTTACTACGTCTATCTATCTTAGGGTTTGCTCTGCGATGTTAATGAAGCTAATGAACTAATGAATATCACCTTCTAAATGTTTCTAGAATACTCTGCGAAGTGTTATTATCCCAGATCTATGTCCCATATTGGTTATAGACGCATGCGTCCTGTAACCCCCCCATCTTCTACCTCGGATGAGACTTCATTTGCTCGCAGGTGTTGTCGAAAGGGCCGATAGTTAGGGTTTTGTTGTTGCATTGTTGAAGCTTTGAACCCTGGGTCTACCCCTGTGCCAACAAATGGTTCTGTTGTTGGGACATGAAACAGTGATTGTTGGGAACTGAAGTAAAGAAAAGAGAAGCTCTGTGTGTAGATCTGTTGTTGAAGTGCGCAGTACTCTACTTGACTTGCAAAGCTTTGTGCTAAGAAAGAAATATGATCTGAAGAAAAGATGTAAGATCTTAAAAGAGGTAAATCTTTGTGCTTTGATAAGAGTAAGATAAGTGATTTTTTTTTTTCAAAAGCATGAATTTAAGTTGTTTAATAGATTTTGTCCTAGACTAAAATCTAGGGCGCAGTTGGAAGAAAGATTTGATCTAAGTAAAGATAATAGAAATGAGGAAAGATATGTTATTCCTATGCATAGAAAGAGTTTGTGGACTAATAAGTGGATGCAGGAACCTAGAAATAATTTGTGTAGATTGCAGGTCGAGCATTGTGATCCATACAGAAGAGGTTGGGGAACATATAAGAGAAAAATAGGATTGACACTATGTTATAATTGCAGAAGACTGGGACATCTTGCTAAGGAATGCCCTGTTACAGATCCTATTTGTCTTTGTTGTAAAATTGTTGGTCATGAGGTTGAGGATTGCCCAAAGATGATTGCTAAAGTTGAACGAATGAACATGAGACAAGAAAACTATGAAGAAAGTCAAGAGACTAAGAGCATGTTAGAGAATCATAAAGAGAAAGAATAAGAGAAATCTCAGACTATCTTATCACAGTTGAAAGAAACAATGAATGATCGCAAAGATGTCAGTTTACCAGAGATCCTGAAAGTAAAATAGTGCATAAGTGCAAGAATAGAAGACTTCGACATAGATTGTGTCTTGGATGAAGAAACACCAGTGAATATTATGACAAAAGACACTTGGGAAATTTTTGGAAATCCTGATGTGGTACCTTCATTGGGAATGATAGGCTTGTTTAAAGGAAAGATGATAACCCTATGTGGAAGAGTTACTAATGTACCCATTATTGTTCATGGAACATCGACTGAAGAAGAATTTGAAGTCATTAAGTTTGTTGAGGACATCGCCCCTTTCCCACTTTTGTTAGGAAACACTTGGAGTGAGAAGGATCATATCAGAAGGAAAGTAGAGGAAGAAGCTACAGAAAAGAAAAAGCAAGAACTAAGGGATTTCATAGCTAGAAAAATAGACCAACTAGTAGAAGAACGAAAAGATAAGTCGAAGCAACGGAGGGAAAGAGAATTAGTTGTCGAAGTTGAAAGAACGCGAGAAGGTTTGAAGGACCTATCCATGAAAGAAAGAAGTATACCCACCCAGGAAGTATTAAGAGAAGGGATATTAACTTTGAGCACTTTGAACCCTTTGAGAGCACATCAGCAGTGCGAAGTCACTATGCTAGGAGAAGATAAGAATAAGAATGGAAAGAGGATTCCATAAGCAGTTAGAGAGACTCAGATCATAGGAAAGAAGGAAAGAAATCTCAGTAAAAAGAAATCCAAGTTAGAAAAGATACAGGAAGCTACAGAGAACAGATGGAAGACTTCACAAATGGGAACCTCGTAGGAGGCAGGTTCGCAGGATTTGAACCTCGCCGGAACAGCAGAACCATGCAAAATGGGACTTCGCCCTGGAGAAACTATATGATCATTGGAGGCGCTTTGCCCATTAGAACAACACTCTGGAATGGATAGGAAATGCATTTATGGGTGGATGGACCGCTTTTGGGATGTTGAGACTGCACTATAATGGACAAATTCGCATTGATGGAAGCATTCTTGCCCGTTGGAAGAATCTGTTATGAGGCCCCACTTATTTAACCCATCGGACGCTACGTCGGGACCAATTTTTTCCACCCGTGATTATCAGAGTCAAGAAGATAATTGATTGTGTATTGAGTTGTGTTATCTGAAGCTAAACGTCATTTTCCGTTTGTCTACCCCACTTATTTGTTCGCCTACCTCAACATGTCTGTTTAACAGTGAGAATGTCAGGCGAACCCACTGAGTTAGAGAAGTCCATTGAGGAGGTTCTTAAGAATTTCATGGCTTATAGATCTATGTCTGAAGGTTTCCAGGCATCATTGACTAGGGGACTGTATGCTTCCCCTTCGACTGAACAACGTTCGAGCCATGTCAACCCTGCGACTGAGCAGTGAAGTAATCATCGCAGCGATCTGGCTAATGCACAGATCCCGACGATCTTACCAGAGTACATCCCATCATTGGTTGGCACGGTTAACCATGACATCATCTCACGAGACTATGAGTACACCTTGATCACCGCGTACATCCTGAAAGGAATACGCGTAGTTGGGAGTCAATTAGGACAGATCCCACTATTGAAGAACTATGACTTCAACCTTGGAGATAGAAATAAATATGCTATGCTCGCACCGCACAAATACTTGAAGAAGACAACTAGGAAGAAGCCTTCCATGTTCTCCCAGCCATGGATTAAGGAGCTAGCACAGTCCACTGTGCTAAATGTGATGAAGATTCCCCATTTTGGTCGTCACCAGGAGGTTAACGCTTGCGTTAAACTCCTCTTGTCGTGCTACCATGGAGGATACATGTGGCTCAACCAGCGGAGTACTGTGGATCTGGCGATGATCCACTTGATTACAGGATTACGCATTAAGGGACCTAACCCTCAACATTTTTATCCAGGGAAGGCCTCAGACCGCTCCCTAGCAGAACGCATCAAGGAGGCTTATAGAAAAGTTGAAAAGGAAAAGAGAGGCTACAAGGTACCCTCTATATAGGATGGTGCAGTGTGCCTCACTTTCCAACTCATAGCTGGAAAGATCATAATAAAGAACCACCCCACACATGTCACCGGGTTCGTGGTGCACCTAACAGGAAAATGTGTGGAGGGCATGCAGATGAATTGGGTGAGTTACCTCGTCAATGAACTCGAGAAAAACTATTGCGAAGCTTAGGATCAGGGATACGAGTTCCACTTTAGTTGGTTGATCGTGTTGATTTCATTTGTCTCTTGGAAAATGCCTGAAGGAGCCACCTTTCCATAGATTGAACCATCAGAGTCATTGGTCACTAGGTTTTATACCTTGTGGTACACCAACGACATGTCGAAGCAATGGAAGTCGAACATTGTGTTCCATGCATATTATCAGCAACTGAAGGTTTCCATTGAAGCATTTTCATGCATGACACCGCGCACCCTGCACCAGTACCGACCTTTTGTGAAGTTTTGCGCAGATCGACATTTTATCTATATCACTGCATGCAGAGATGAGAGCAAGGAAGAGTTAAAATCATATTACAAGCTGACAAATGAAGACATGGATCAGATCACAAAGGAATAGCCAGAGGAGTTCCTTGTACCTATTGTTGATGTAGAACTCTCCGACAATGACATCATAGGAATCCCCCTATTCACCCAAGTCAAGCATGTCAAACAGTCCAGTGCGAAGAAGAAGTAGGAAGAAGTCTAGAATATAGAGACTGATGAGGAGGACATCGCCTCTAAAGAAAATGGATCTGGATCGCTGGCAAGAGGATGAGGAGGAGAAGACCAAGTAGATGGACAGGGAGGAGGAGATGAAGGAGAAAAGAAAGGATAAGGCAAAGCTACACCGCCGAAAGATCCCCCTACAGTAACACTGCAGAAGAGGAAGGTTTCTCTGCATAATGCTTCAGTAAGAAAGAAGATGTGCACTAGTAAGCCCCAGTTAGAGGCAACACTCATGGAAGACGATATCAGTCTAGTCCGCGGAGCCATGGAGGATGCTTCCGAGGAAATATTGCAGAGATATGGAGCGAATCAGGAAGAGTTGTATGGAAGGGTCGAGAAGGAACTGAAGGAAATACAATAAGGTATTCAATTGATCCACACAGTACCTAATACGCTCTCCTCGTCATAGAATACAGAATTGGGAGATGAACCAGCCCAATTGAGAAGACTAGCAGTTGCGACAGAGGCTCGACTTCAAAAATTCCAAGAAGAGAAGGAGAAGGCTTCAGAAGCCTTGAAACAAGAGAAAGAGGAAGTCTTAGAACAATTACGCATAGTGCGGTACTGTGTAATCGCCTATGAAAATGAGAAAGAAGAATTTCAGGCAATGGTCCAAGAGGAAAAAGTCCAGCTAAAGAGAGAAAAGGAACAGTTGCTCACAGAACGAGCCACAGTTAAGGAAGCTATCAGTAAATCATGTCACTATGCACTAGATTTGGCACAAGAGGAACAAGTGTCGATCGAGGCTCAAGTGGCAAAGCTCGCTGAGACCATCCAACAGCTTCAAGTGAGGATAACAAAGTTGGAGGTCCAAGCAGTACTGAGCACCCCACAACAGGTGCATGACCAGAGGGAGGAATGCACTAAGAACCCAGTAGTAAGGATCAGATCCCTCACCTAGGAATGCAAATAGATTAGCGATAGAAGCACCCAGACTTATGAACGCCTCACAGAAGATCCAGAGCTTAAGAAACTGGAAGCGCAGTTATAGGAGGCACAACAGTAGGCATCCTCTATGCAGACACAAATGAAGCTACTCACTGTAGTTTAAAGAATGAATAGGTCCCATGAAAAGCGCGCGGTACAACAACATATCATTTCCATCCAAGGTAGAGTAATGGAAGTCGCACAGAAACTACAACCTGTGCAGGATGAAGCCTGCAAGGTGTTTGAATAAATTGAAGGACAAGGCTCACAACTAGACCAGGTGGCAGGGATGATTTTAAGGATGGAAATTTATTTTAAAATGTAGAAACCTTAGCGAATATTACTAATCCTTTATATGTCAACTATAAATTTTTGGCGATATGTTTTTAAAAATATTCAAATTTCTAAGTATTTTATATAGTTTTTATAAAATTTTGGCGATTTTTAATGTAAAATAATTTTATCCTATAGAATTTGGGCGAATCATTTTTAAAATAACGATCCTCTTTTTTGGAAAAACCATGGAAAATTAGCCCATGGGCGAAATTTAGCCCCTAAAATCATCTATGCCAGGTGGTTGCCACAGTAGAACAACACCTGGAAGGGCCTGTTACAACACAGACGATCCAGGAGCTCGTTGAGCAGGAGGCTCAGGCGAAGCAACAAGTCGAGGCAGCTTGAGTGAAACTCAAGGCCTTCGAAGTGGCATTGACCAGACCTGAGTGACTCGGGACGAGTCACGTGTGAGTGTTGGGGGCATGTTGGCCCTCGACCAATTTTTGAGGAAACCTTGGTCAGGTTTGGACCAATTTTAGACTTCAACAGGCTGGTCGAAGATGGAGCGCCCAGGCGGAGCTGAGATCACGGATATCACTTATTTTGCGGGCTATGTGGACCCAGGAAGGGGTTCCTTAGGTTTTTTGTAATGGGTTATGGGATGTTGGCCCATGGGTTTACCCATGATTAGGCCTTATTGTAAAAGTATAAATAAGTAAGATTGTAAGGTAGAAGAAGCTAAGTGATGTAAGAGAGAAGTCTTGGTATCTAAGTGCAAGTAGTTACGAGTTGATTTGTGCAACAAAATGTGTATGTAAGGCTTTGTGCTCAATAGTGAAGTTGGCTTTGTGCCTTGACCTAGTTTTGGGAAGGAGGATCTGGTGCTCAGTGCGCAGATCTCATGTCCGATGTGAAGCTTGGCTCTGTGGCTTAGTGGACAGGAGAAGATGATTGTAAGAGATTGAAGAATAATAAAGAAGACGAAGAAATTGGTGGACGTAGCCCCACACTGGGGTGAACCACGTATACCGTGTCTCGTTGGTGTGTTTTGTGCTGTGTTGCTTATGTTATGAATCTGCTCGGTGCTTTGGTTATTATGTATGTTAGATAGATCTGTCTATTCTTAGTGCTTTATTGGTGTTAGGGATGAATGAATGTTAGATCTAACTCAGTGTTATGTGTTAAATGATTGAAGTGTTTAATATTTATTGTTACTACGTTGATCTATATTAGGGTTTTCTCTACGATGTTAATGAAGCTAATGAACTAATGCATGTCACCTTCTAAGTGTTGCTAGAATACTTTGCGAAGTGCTATTATCCCAGATCTATGTCCCATCTTGGTTATAGACGCCTACGTCATGTAACTCCCCCTTCTTCTACCTCAGGTGAGACTTCGCCTGCTCCCAGGTGTTGCCGAAAGGGCCAGTTGTTAGGGTTTTGTTGGTGTGTTGTTGAAGCATTGAACCCTGGGTCTGCCCCTCTACCAACACCATACAACAATTCACAATTTTGGCACTGGAGGATGCATTGTGGAGGAAGAAATTCCTCCTAGTTGACAAATGGAAAATCAATCGAAGGCCATGGACGTAGACTTGGAAATGGATGTTGAGTTGATGGAGGAGCCGCCTCAACTCACCCCGCTTCAACTCTCTGATGAACATCTTCAGCTCATTTTTGAAATGTGACAGAATCTTGATGAATAGGCGCATATCCAGCGAATTCTTGGACAAAGAATGGACCTCATGTTTGGCACCATGACTGAAGATCCAGCGAAAAAGCAGTGCCCGACCTGTGGCTAGAAATTCGTCCCAACTTATAGCACTCATGGCATCTTGAGTTCCCATATGGAATAGCTCCTCCAGGTGTATTCTCTTCTTCTGGTTTTGTTACTTATGAAAATATTGGCAGATTCTCTGCCTCACGATGTATGTTAGTCGTTCATGGCCACTGGTTAGTCATTCATTGCGACCATTTTTTACAGTTAGTCATTTATACTATTTTGTTCAAACAGTTACAGTTGCTCTCTAATTTTGATGGACACCTGTCCTGGTTTACCATATATGGTAGGACAGACAGAAGACTATAGATATTGTAATGTCACGCACTATTTTTAATATATAGTTCCTTTTATTTACAAAAAAAAATAACATTAACATTAACAATTAATAATAATACTAAGGATTAATAATAACAACATCATTAACAATTAGGAATGTTAATATAGTAATAACAATAACATTAACAGTTAATAGTCAAGTGGTTGGACTCCCCACCTAGGTTCGAGTCTCATATATGTGACATGTTCCTCCTTCTGAGCCAATTATTATATCTATAATTATTGCTATTAATTTTATTTTATTATCATTCTTAATTTAAATATTGTTTGATAATTATTATTATTATTATTATTGATGTTATAGGTTAACTTATGATTATTATTTTTATTCTTATTGATTGATATGGTTATTTTTTTTCCTCAGAAAAAAGCCTAATTTTATTTATTTGGAGAGACAAAATTACATTTTGTAGGTGCTTCAATGAGCACATCACACCAACTGTGTGTATTTTTGGCATGATTAAAAAGGCTCTCGTCCCGTAACCAAAAATGTGACCACTATAAAACATGCCTATCATGAGTAGAGATATGCTTTGCAAGACATTAAGATTACAAATTTCCTCACCCAGAACAAGGTGGAATATAATTTGTTGAGTTATTTGCATGACATTAAGCTTAAAAAGTTCCTCACCTAGAACAAGGTGGAATATAATATGTTGATTTATAGTCATATATATACATGGTAAAACAATGCTACAAAAACCACAAAAAGTTTTGATGCGTTCATAAAGGGTGTTGATAAAAACTGTTATCAGTTGTCTTATAGATGCGGTGTTGAAGAGAGATTTCATACTTCTTTCTGGAGCTAATATCTGTTGTGTTATGATATCTTGGAACTAGGAACTTGGAAGACCACAAACTGATGAAATAATAAAGTAATCCATACGAAAAGTGTCCATTAAGTGCCAATCATGAAATGAGAAATATAGAAATCTTTGATTCTGAGATTGTCTGTGTTCTTGTATAAACGGTCGATGATAAAAGGCATTAGTGTCCTCCCCTTTATGCTATGTGAAGTTCCATCGTCCAAGAGTGATATGCAAACTAGCTTTGGACAAAGAATCTGCTACCATGTTTGTGTCCCTATATACATGGGAAATAACCAACGAATCAAATGCATCCAACAATCGGAAAATATCCTCCATAATAGATATAAGAAATATGTTGTGGAAAATTTGATGTTTTCTTGCCCAATTGATGGCATTCATAGAATCATCAAAGATTTGAATATGAAGAATATATTGTTCTCTGGCAAAAAGAAGTAACAACTTCAATGGAAAAAGTTCAGCATAGGTGTTTGTACCCTGACCCAACCCCATTTTTATATGAAAATAATGGT
>JZKD02S1034182.1:172839-185274 GCA_000966675.3 Picea glauca | reverse complement strand
TAAGAAGCTCCATCAAAGAATGCCCATGTTTTTGAGGTGTCAATGACCTCTGGTTCCTTAGCTACAGTGTCAGAGCTTCTTTTTTCTATGGGAAGTGAGATAATATGGATAAACTTTGGGATGCAATTGCCTCTAGAATAGAGGCTTTTTTCTTTGAAAATTATTGCATTCCTAGCCAGCCAAATGCCCCAGCTAAATAAGAGAGGAAGTGCTTTTATTTCTTTATGACTTGAATCTCTAATCCAGACCTTCCATGCTAGTTCCAATGATTTTCCATCCCAAATGCATATATGCCTGAGATTTGTGGAAGTTTCAGTCCATACTTTCTTAGAGAAGGGACAGGAGATGAGAATATAGAAAGTGGATTCATTACTATTTTGACAAAGTGGGCATCTACCCGGTCCTTCTATATGATGCTTACTCAAATTATCCCAAGTTGGGATTTTTTCATTTAGAGCTACCCACGGGAATATTTTGTCTTTTGGAGGCCATTTTAGCTTCCATAGTCCCCACCACCACCAACTGGGATTTTGCTGAAAAAGTTCAATATTCAAAGCTATGTAGCCAAATTTTGGAGTGTAGGAACCAAGAGGATCCTTTTTCCAAACTAATTCATCTTCCTTGTCTAATAGCCTGACATGTCCTCTTCGGAGACCTGAAATATAATTTTCCAATAAAACAACATAATTATCATTTAATCCCAAATATTTAGCACTTCTCCAACCTTGGTTCCAGAGTGTGGTTGAGGGGGGATCAACAAGGTTGGAGAGAAAGGAGATGTCGTGTCTTTGTAGTTGAATAATTAGATCATCTCGTAAAATGTGAGAGATCCCACTACCAAGCCAGGGATATGCACCTATGTGGATGTGATTTCCTTTACCTACCATCCAAGCCAGCCCCTCCCCTACCATTGGAAAGGAAGATATCATGGCTTTCCAGATTATTGAGCATTGACGGGTTGTCTTGTTTGGTGAACGAATCCAATCTTCCATTGAGTCTGGGAAGATGTATTTTCATGCAACCACCAGTTTCCACAGAATGGTGATTGTTATAAGACGCCAACATGGCGTTGCCGCCAAGGACTTGGATAACAGAAAAATATTTTTGAGTCCCCAACCTCCCAAAACTTTTATTAGCGCAATGTGATACCATTTGGCCCAAGGCTAAGTTAATTTTCTCCTGATCCAGACCAAATAAACTGAGAAAAAATCCTCCTTATCATTTCTATCACACCCTTTGGAATCCAGGCCAATGACATCCAGTATACTGGAATGGCTTCCTCTGGTATCCTGTAGAGATTACCTCCCAGAGTAACAATGACACTACGGGTTCAGGACTCATAAATAGCATGGCACTTCCACATATATGGCTGGCCCAAGAGAACATCATAGACATCCAGCGGGGAAAGATCACACAATACCTCATCCTTGAAGGGTTGGATTCCATATGACAATCGACATTGTTGGCTTACACGAAGATCTCATCCCTGGATAAGCCACCCAATGTTGTATGGTTGCGGGTGTGGCGTTGTCGACAATCCCAATTGTTTGACGACCTCTGTTGAGATGAGGTTCTTTTGGCTTCCGCTATCATAAATAAAATGCAGCGACGTCCCCTTTACCCACATCTATGAATGAAAAAGGTGTTCCCCCTCTTCGGGATCTGTTGGTTCTTCTGGTTGAATTGTTGTGGTCACGACAATAGCAGTTGGGTCTACATCGATGATCTGTCTTCTACCAGTATTTTCGGAATCATATTTTGAATCAAGGTTCGGCTCCTTGTCTTTGATATTTTCCACCAATGATTGTTTTGAGCGACATTCATCGGTGTTGTGCCAGGGGATTTTGAGTAATTCGCACCACTTTCCAGTGTCCTTTTTCGTCTTTCCCTTACCCTTATTTTCCTGTGGATTGGATGGGTTTTATGAAGGCTCGTTGTTAGGGCCATCTTTAACATACTTTGGTTGTTGTGGATTTGAAGACCCGAACTCCCGCTTGTTTTGGTGCTTAAATTTCTGCTTGATTTTAACAATATATCTATAAGAAACACCTAGTGATGATATGTCCAGAAAATCCATTTCACTTTGGATGTATCTGTGTAGATCCCCACGATATTTCAGAACCAGATGTCGCTCGAAGTCTTTGATACCCAACTTGGTGCACAAGATATAGAAGGTATTGGTGAACTTTGGCACTGCTCAGCCCCTCTCTTGTCGCATTGTGGTTCATCTCATGTATTGGGCGTCATAATTACCAACAGGGTAATATTGTTCCTTGACCGCATCCACAAAAAAATACCAAGTGGGATCAGCCCCATATATTCCATATTCCTCTATGGAAATTTTCTCCCAGTAAGTTTCCCACCAATGTTTGACATGGGGGAGATCCTTAAGGAGTGTGAAGGTGATATTTTCCCTATCGGAGAAATTGTGAACAGAGAAATAACCTTCTAGTATATTTAACCATTTTTCTAGGGAATCTGTATTTACCTGTCCTTCAAATACAAAAATATCAAAATTAACTTGTACCTTGAAAGGCAAGGTGCCTCCAAACTGGTTGCTTGATGAATATGTGCATGTTGTTATCACTAGGCGTTGAAATACGTGGGAAAAATTCTCCATCATTTCGTCCCTCTGTCGCGTGAGAGCTTTCTCAAGCAACATATTAATAGAATATTTTGCTTCGTCATTTTTCTTTTCTTCCACCATGGAGGGTTTCTTGGGTGTGCGAGAGCGATTGTCCTCAAGAGAGATAAGATCGAGACCCAACTTGCTATACTCAGACCTCATCAGGGACATGCACTGAAAAAAAATCAAGAGCATCTTGCTCTGATACCACTGATCCAGATTATTTTTTAGAACGAAATGAAAGCAGAGATATTACAATGAAATACACATAAATATTTCCAAAAACAGATAAATACAGTAATACATGATTTATATTAATGAAATAAATGTATAGAGATTGTAAAAATACAAAGTGAAAGACTCGTTGGAATGGTGGTAGCTTATCTATGAGAAGAGATGTGATGGTTACTCACATTTGCAAGAAGATGGTTGTTACAATGAGGCTCCAAAGGCCTTTTCAACATAAGTAAAATCCAAAACCCTAACCCCGAAAGATGAAAAGCCAAAAGGTTTGTGGGCCCCGATGGGAGTAGTCGATACATCAACTTCCCGGGGGCGTAACTTTTGCATACGATCTTCGTTTGGGGCGCTCGATACACCGTTGGAAATGTCTAACCGGGAATAAAGACTTTCAACTGGACTAGGCAAGTGCCTTTAACAAACCCCTGGGCCCCAAAACCCCAAAAAACGTCGTTTAGGGCCTCAAAACGGCCCTAGAAGTTTTGGACCCAAAAAACTACCGAAAAACTCCCAAGGTGGAAAACCGGTTTTCGAGCCAGTGGAATATGTGGGTGGCCATAGATATCCACCTGGATCAAAAATAAGCATCAATATGCTTCACATATTAATTACCAAAAATAACATGATATATTCTAAGATTCTACAACAAAGTAAACATGCAACTTTCATATAATCAAAAAAGATGACAAACTTTCTTAAAATCATGATTTTTTTTGTGTGTTTGTTTGCTATGAAACACATGAAAACCCATATGATTACAGAATCCATATCTTCAATCATAATGAATCGGGTATTGAAAAAAAATGTCATTTTAACTATATAGATGACTCATTTCGGTCTTGACCAAACTATGAAATTTTTTGAGAAATATCCTCTAATCAAAGTTTTATAATGTTCTCTTAGAAGAATAATTAAGAAGTGATCTATGTACTTCCACAAATCTAGATAGAATATGATGATGATGATTTTTCCCTCCACTAGCAAAATTAATATTCTAAAAGTGGTTCATTATTAGTTGCATGGTTTAGAATCACCTTTTTGCAACCATGTTTGGCCATGATCTCATATAGGTTCAAAGTGCCAACTAGATTTTTCTTGAAATAACATAATGGATGTGCTAACTTTCACCAATAGCCTTGAAGCCAATAAAATGTATCACAACATCAAATCTATGCTATAACAAAGCAATTTAAACTCTAAATAAGGTTAGAGAATTTACTACTTGTAATACACAAAAGCAAGAACAAAGAACCAATCATCAACAAGTCAACATCATAGTAAGTAGTCTAAAGCTAGGAAAGGTTCAACACTCTGCAACTAACTCTGATTTATATCTAGTGTTGATCAAAACACTGAATTGAAGGTGGAAAAACACAAATTATGACCTAAGAAATCTTCAAACAAAATATAGTTGCATATGACAAGTCATTAGAAGAGGGCATACAAATGATGTATGTAAAGGATTGATTCAAAAAACATTATACCCAATAAACAAAAATAGAACATCAAAATATCAAAAATAAACATATAACATTTGGTTCAGTGTCTAGAATGTAGAATGTAACATGCATAACCAAATATCTACTTACTTGGCCAATGAAAAAACCTTCTTTGCATCCTCTTTTTGGCAAAAAAATCTCCTTGCAATCATAAGCATAGTTAAGTTTGATTATTCCTATCATTTTAAAACAAAAAATTGATACCTTGGCTTATATACCTGTCATACATTCTTGTCAGTGCTCCCAATACATTCTCCCTTGCTTTTGTTGGTAAATTGAGTGTATTCTATGTGCCTAACACCAATAGTTGTTGTAATTTTGTACATGAACCATAGTCTGTGCTTGTGCCTGAAACACATGCAGCTGCTGAAAACCTACAATAGGTCTCCCGTTGGAAGCAGGGAGGTCCGTGTCTAGTTAACTAGATTAATGCAGAGGATTTATGTGTACCCAAGGTTGATATTGGTGGGTTAGAATTGCACACGAATAGATTCATGTAAACAAAAATCTTGTGTGATGGTTCCTTAAAATAACCGGATTTTATTCAAAATGTATTATGCCAAAGGTGTTTTCTTTGAGGTAGGGCCCAATGATCAAAGGATTTAATTGCAGTATTTTCCATGTATCCTCGTTAGATACTCTTTCTACAGACATAGGAGGAAATGGTTGTTTCTCACATTATGCTTGGAGTGCCCACGAGTCTGAACAACATAGTGACCGCCATCATTTGGCAAAGAATATAGCCAAAGTGCTTCTATGTACCGTCCTTAAGAATCTTATATTTTGGGTAGAGACTAAATATTTACACAACATTGTTTGGGAATCCTTTTTCAATGGAATAGATACATGTATGCTTGTCCAAGATGAATCCCATCCTCCATGTCCAATACGAGCTCTAGTTAACAACCAGATAATTGTTGACAATGAGGTTAATGCAATCCTCTTTACTCGTTCCATCAATCTCATGTTTATCATATTAAGTGTAAGGTCTCCCATGACACCCATCGAGTGTGTGCACTCTTTGGGTAGACTTGGGGACAAGTTGGGCAAGATAACACCAAGGGGCATGTGATTGATTGGGTGAACGAATATGTGTGGTTGTGAGAAAGGGCACATTGGGCGCACGATGGTAATGTGCGGCACCAACGGGGAACACACCTTACTTGCCTTAGAATGATTGACAAAGACTTGGGTTGCATTTGGGCAAGGGTGGGGCAACTTGGGAGCATGCCCAAGGAGTGGACCCATCTTCCCTAAACAACATGGGCACACCGGAGAGGTTGGACAACCCCATTGACACACCCACAAGGAGTCACAACGATCGGCACAAAAGAATGCACAAGGAAAGGGCCGCACACCCAAGGATGGGGTGCATCGATCCTAGAGACATGAGATTCCATGGGTGCACAAGATCGTTTGGGCGCATCGAGCCCATGGAGGGGTGATACTATTTGTTTTAGTGTGGGTTCATGAAGTGGAACAACACACCCAAAAGACATGATGTTTCGCATAAGTGACCCTTGGAGTCCCTATAAGAGCACAATGGCACACAACCAAGGAAGAGAATATTTTGGCAAGAGATTTGGAGAGAACAATTATGAGGCAACGAAAAACTAAGTCAAAACTGCCAAAATGGAAGACAAGTAGCCAACAGTGGGACGCTCTAGGAAATTTTGGGGTAGTCTAGAAATGCATGTATGTTAGAGGCATGTGTAAGGCAGAATCGAAATATGTATTAGCTTGGTGAAATTATGTATAAACGAGGGGAAAAGAAGTCTGCAGTTGAGGGCACATTTGTGGTACATTGTAGGAGGTTGTGAAGATGGTTGTGAAAAATAGTCTTGGTGTGACAAATCTGTGTATGAGTGTCTTGGTGAGGTGAGTTGAGTCGTTTGGCTCTGCCCAAGTTGTAAATTGAGCCAATAGTGCTCATATTGTAATTGTTTCGCAATAAAAAATACTTATCTAGGTGTTAGGCACATTCTATGCCACTCGCACTATTTATGTGTATGTCTTTAATTTGTTCCATAGTTGTTCCCTTGGTTCCTCATGTTCATGGATGTATGATTATATATGACTAAGTGTTAAATTGTTAACAATTGTCTAAGTATACAAGAGTTTCACTAGAGTAGGAGTTTGACTCACCCGTAGTCTAGAACAAAGTATGGGTATGCTCTAAGTGAAGAGGCGTAGGCCAGACGAACTATTCTTGGTGTTTCAAAGCAACCAAGTAAGAACTATCATAGTGTCGCGTGCCCTTGGGAGGTGAACAATCGCAAGATATGAATAGGTGTCCTATGGGTTCGTGGCATGTGGTATAAGCTTGTTTGTTGAACAATTTGGTGCTTTTCACCACATTGTCACCTTTGTGACAAGTGGTATTAGAGAAAACTTGAAAGACAATATGATGAAATAGTTTTGGCGCAGGCTTAGTAAGGGTTCAGTTAGGTGGATTGATCCATCGCAGAGACAACCTAAGCGCATACTTGGTGGTTTGTGACGGAAGTGAAGGGTTGAGTTGCAAACTAAGTTGTGACTTGTTAACAGGCCTAGGCACAGCCCTTAAGTAGGTTGAGCATAGAGTTCTAAGGGAGAACTGAGCACTTGGTCAAGGAAGACGAACATCGAACTATCATAGACCTAAACGCAGAGTTGATCACCAAATTTTGAAGAAGTCTTGAGACGAACTCTTGGGTGCCTTGGTCAAACCCTTTGCAAGTAAAGTGAAGATACTTGGAGGGCCGGCCATGGCTGGGTCGCATGCAGATGGTAGTGACACTAAGAGGGATCCCAAGACCAGAAGAATGAAGGATCAACTCGTTATCTTGGAGGATACTATTGAGAAAATGACATATGCAATGTGTCAACATGGTGATAAGGTCAATCAAATGGAGACAGATATAGGAAGGATGAAGCATGGGTTTAATGAAGTCGTTCGAGAGTGCAATAAAAATGCAAATTTGATTATCATCACCTTGACCGATGGCATTCAAGATAGACTCAAGGCAGCATAGGATGCACTTGTCAGAGTCACAGAGAAGTTGAAGGACCAATATGACATCATCATTGTTGAAACGAGCTTTGGCTATTGGATAGAGCTTTGTTGTCATGTCGATGAGGATCAAGATAAAAGAACTTGAGCCATATGAAAATACTCGCAATGACAAGTTGTTGGGAAAATTCTATCGGGACATTGAGCAGTACTTGGAACAGTGGAAAAAAAGTTCAAATGAAGCCTGGGTGAAATTTGCAGTGATGTTCTTGACAAGAAATGCTAAGCTCTGGTGGAGGAACTGGGTGGAAGACTTAGCAACTAGGAGAATCGTTGAGAAGATCAAAAACTGGTCAAAGATGAAGGAAATCTTGAAGGCACAGTTTGGTTCAGGGAACCAAGCATGGATCATGAGAAATCAATTGTTATCTCTCAAACACGTTGGTAAGATCCAATCCTATATCAAGGAGTTCACGGGGCTCATGTTGGAGATCAAAGAAATGTCGGAAGAAGACGAAATTCTCCACTTCATGAATGGTCTACAACCGTTGGCACAAAGTGAAATGTGATGATAGAATGTGTAGACTCGCAACAACAATCACCATAGCGGAAAAACTATTGGACTTCCAGGGTGAACCCAAGACAGGTCCTAAGAATAGTAAGGACACCCAAGGTGAGAAGACGAAACAAGGGAAGGGGAAGAGGAAGGACAAAGGAAAAAAAAATATGTCCAAGGACAACAAAGACTATGCCAAGAAAATGGACGTAGCGAAAGAGAAGAAGTCAATTTCGTTTTGGATTTGCGCCAAGGAGCACTATGCGAAGAATTATCCCTTCAAACAGAATTTGAATGCTTTGGAGAAGGAAGACAACCCATATGTTGGAGTATTGCAGGTTTTGAATGTTGACGTGGAGGATGAATCCCTGGAGAGCCAACAGAAAGATGAGACAAAACTTTTCTATGTGTAGGCCAAACTCAACAGGAGGTTAGTGGTAGCCATGGTGGATAGTAGTGATCCAAGAGGATATAAGGAACGCTCACAGAGGTCCTAGGGGATCTAGAAAAACTCAAAATTCGACAGTCTAAAAAGTTCATTAAAATGAAATTATTGTGTATATATCTTCGTTAGCTTTCCAATGGTGCAAACAGAGAGTCAAATAGAGTCTATATGCAAAAGTTATGGACAGTCAAAGTTTGGTCAAACCAGGCAAAATAGAGGTGACACGTGGCACCACCAAAGGGTGACATGTGGCACATCTCCTTACAACAACAAGTGATATGGTATACACAGTCAGCAGTTGAGTTGGCAATCTATACTCTAAGTGGCCCAATGATGTAATAACATGTGGCATGGGAGGTCCAATGAGAAATTGCCACGTGGCAGCTTCCCATTGGCCAATGATGATTGGGTTGTATAAAATTTATGGAGTCAACAAAGTTCAACCCTATGGCCTCCACAGCCACCAAACACCTTCATAAAGCTCCCACAACCATTGCACCACACACTGGATCTTAACACAATGGTGGCATACATTATATTTATGTTGTATTAAAGTTTCATTTGGGGAAAGAAAGGGGTTGGGGACTAGTATTACCCTATACCACATGACCTAAACCTTAACACTCAAGGGGATTAACCTTATATGTCAACGGATATGTTATAACCCACGTATATACTATATGTTATAACCATATAACATATGGTTATAACATATATAACCATATGCTATATATTTAAACAAATAACGAAACATATGCGCATGGAAGGGAATAGAATCCAAGACCTCCGCTATTTTAGAGGTTGGTTTTAATCACTGTGCCAACATCTCCACATTTAGTGGGATGCCATCCAACTTTAATAATAAGTTGCCAAGTTAGTTTGGGTTTGGTTAAAACAACCCAACAACTTATATTTAATGCATGCCTATAATTTCGGGGTTTAGTTAGCGGCCCATGCCTATTTAATGGCATGCACCCCAAGACCAGTACACACAATTTTAATGCATATTTTAGTCACATAAAGTGTGTCAAGGGTACAAAGGATATGAGACTACACTGTAAAGCGTGTCGAGGGTCACCTTGACGGAATTTCGAGTATTTAATATCAATTTTGCATGATTTTTCGCCTGAAATTCAATGGTGCACTATGTTTTTGCATTTGAGTAGCGGATTTTTAGAGCATCTTTAAAATTGTGTTTTGTAAGCCTTATTTTGTAATGTAATTTGGAATTTTGAGATGATGAAAAACAATTATGCTATTAAAGGGACTTTGAAGATGCAGTAATGTATGTCAATTACATGTTTATTTGAGCTCTTTTATTTTATGTTGTATTATCTCATTTATAGTTCAAGTTATCCATAAGTATTAATGAAGTTTATGGACAAATAAGACATTCACATGACATTTTGCAAATAGTCAAGCGATCTTCATTTATATTCCTGAATCTGGTCGAATGTTTAGTATCTACATATGAACTAGTTAGCATCTAAGGATTCTTTGGGTTGAATTAGTATCATAGTTAGTTGATATATTATAAGGATCAAGTTGGTATCAGAACTCATTTGGTATTTCATATCAAGTGGGGCGACTCATAAATTCTTGAGGGAAGACATGGTGCAGAGTCTTGGGTTGCAGCCTAAACCAATGTAGACAACCTTCAAGACAGTCAACACATGTGTAGAGAGGGTTGTTGGTGTAGCCAAGGACATCTCATTGAAGCTTGGTGACTGGTGAGGAACGACGAGTTTCACCGTTGTTCCTATGGATGATTTCAAATTTGTATTGGGAAAGGAGTTCATGAGGAAGGAAAAGGAAACACGTACTCCTCACATGAACAATTTGGTCATTTTCTCAGGACAAACTCCGTGTTTTATTCCTACCATAAGGAGGAAGGAAGGCGGCGCGTTGATTTCTTCCTTCCAGATGGTTGTTGCGAGCAACTAGAGCATGAAACCTTGTGGAGACAAACTTGGATGATGTGGGGTGATGGTTGGACAATCTAAAGTAGAGAACGAAAGGAAGCTTGTTTCAATGGAATGAAGGCTTGTTGATGTTGAAGATAGTTGGAGATTTGGCTAAGACAGTGGATGGCTCAGCTGATTTTTGTTTGAGGGTTGACGAAGAGTAGCGAAGATCAGAGGAAGTCACAGAGATTAATATGTCGAAGAAATTCATTGAAAAGGAGAAGAAACCATCTGTGGACCAAGAGGACGTGAGGGAGACGTGGAAACCTTGGTGGAGGAGGAACAAGGAAGAGGTTGATTCCTCCTCTAGCGAACTTGGACATGGTGACTGGTCATATGACCTTGAGTTAGAATGACTCATGGAGGAGTGCGAAGGAAAAATTGGTTCAAGTGTACCGCTACTTATGTACATAACACATAAGTACAGTGACTCTCCACCGATCATGTTAGGACAAATCGGAGATGAGGGATATGGCCCAACCATCCATCCCCCTTCACCTTCAAAGTAGACCACAACACATTGGATCGTTGTCTCAATGGGAGGTAGTGAGGCCAATGGGGCACCTTGAGGAGGTGCCTTAGTAAAAGTTTGTTGAGAACGAAGTGGGTGACTTGACATATTGGAGGAAACAAGGAGTTGCGGATGTGATGAGTTTGCAGACAAAAAAGGATGTTTGAATATGAAGATGTGAATTATTGAGACAGAGGTGTGATGATTGGAATAGAAACCAAATCATTCGAAGTCACAAGGGGATCCAACACATGGAAGCATTAACAAACAGATTGAAGTATGGAAACAATAGTAAGTTAGAAACTAGTGACACTTTGTAGACCCGCGTAACTTCCTAAGGGGAGTTTTTCTTGATGACAATGGTTGAGAAGACAATAGTCGTTGTGTGGTGACGAGATTCAGAGATGGGGAACGTAATCCATATAGATCGATGGATGTTTTTGGGGATGGAAAAAACTTGGAGTATGGGAGGATGTAAGGTCTCCCATGACACCCACCGAGCACGAGCATTCTTTGGGAAGACTTGGGTCCAAGTCGGGCAAGAGAACACCAAGGGGAATGAGACTGGTTGGAAGAATGAAGACGTGTGGGTGTGAGTAGGGGCACCTTGGGAACATGATGGTGACATGCAGAACCAAGGGGGAACACAACTTACTTTCCTTAGAATGATTAATGGACACCTAGGTTGTGTTTGGGAAAGGGCGAGGAAACTTGGGAGCATACACAAGGAGAAGACATGTCTTCCCTCGGCAACATGGGCGCACCAGAGAGGTTGGAAAACCCCATCAAAAAACCCATGACAAGTCACAATGATCGACACAAGAGAACACACAAGGAAAGGGGCACGTGCCTAAGGATGGGGTGCATCGATCCAAGAGACATGAAGGTTGATGGACGCATGGGCTCGTTTGGGCACATCGAGTCCATGGAGGGGTGTGACAAGTAGTTTGAGTGTGGGTTTGCAAAGGGGCGTGACACACCCAAAAGATCTGACGTTTTGCGTAAATGACCCTTGGAGTCCCTATAAGACTAGAAGGGCACACAACCAAGGAAGAGAATATTTTGGCAAGAGATTTGGAGAGAAAAAATATGAGGCAAGTCTAATGCAAGGTAGAACTGAGGCAGAATTGCCAAGATGGAAGACAAGTAGCCAAGCGTGGGACGTTCTAGGAGATTTTAGGGAACTCTGGAAGTGCAGGTCTGTTGGAGGCATGTGTAAGGCAGAACCGAAATCTGTGCTAGCTTGGTGAAAGTCTACGGAAACGAATGGACAACAAGTCTATGATTGAGGGCATGTCTAAGGTGCACCAAAGCAGGTTGCAGATATGGTTGCGACAAAGAGACTTGGTGTGACGAATCTGTGTATGAGTGTCTTTATGAGGCGAGGCGAGTCATGTGACTCTTCCTAGGTTGTAAACCGAGTCGATAGTGTTCATATTGTAATTGTTTCACAATAACAAATACTTAGGCGGGTGTTAGGCACGGTTTGTGTCGCATGCACTATTTCTATGTATGTCTTTCCTTTGTTCCACAATTGTTCTCTCAGTTTCTCATGTTCATGGATGTATGTTTGTATATGAATAAGTGTTAAATTATTAACAA
>JZKD02S1034182.1:138367-156968 GCA_000966675.3 Picea glauca | reverse complement strand
AAATTAATATTTCATTTTGCGCAACATAGGAGACACTAGAGCTAGTCGTGCAAAGAATATAACACATACCCAACATTCTCCCACTTGTTGTTTTCTTTGCATACATGGGGTTACATGGTTACATAGTCAATAATCTAGGGAAACGATTCCCATGGATCCTCTACACCAAGAGAACTTCTCAGTGCTCACAAAATTTGTTAATGAATCTGCAACATTCTTCAAAGTGTCCACCTTCATCAACAACACTTTCTTTTCTTCAACCATGTCTCTCACAAAGTGATATTGAATATCAATATGCTTTGTTTTTGAATGATAAGCCGAGTTCTTTGCCACAAAAATTGCACTCTGACTGTTACAATCTATCCTTACAACTTGTTGTACCAACCCAATACATGAACACAATATTTGTAACCATACTGCTTCCTTACTTGCATGAGTGGTTTCCATGTATTCAACTTCTATAGTTGAAAGTGCCACTACAACCTGTCTTTTTCTCATCCAATTGATTGCTCCTCCAAACAGGTTAAACACATACCTTCTTGTAGATCTCCTATGATCCAGATCTTCGGCCCAGTTTTCATCCACAAAGCCATGTATGTCCAACACTCTGTCCAATCCTGGCCTTCCTTGGTAACACAATCCACAGCTAGCAGTGCCACACAAATACTTGAAAACCCTTTTTACTATTTTCCAATTCTCCTTCCCTGGTTTTGACATATACCTGATCAAAACTCCCACTGCATGTGCAATGCCCGATCTAGTACATACCATTGCATACATCAAACTGGAAACTACACTCGCATATGGAACACGAGACATGTCCTCCTCTTCTTGTGTCTTGGGACACTGATCCACAAATAACTTTACACCAACATGAATAGGGACCTTGGCCAGTTTACATTCCTACGTATTAAACCTCTGCAATATTGTATCGACATATTTTTTTTGATTAACCAAAGTTTCCTCTTTGTTCGGTCTCTTTTAATTTCCATGCCCAAAATGAAATTTAAAGCACTGAGATCCTTCATGTCAAATTTAGAGGACAACTGATTTTTCAAATCCTAGATAATCTCCTTGTTATTTCCTATCAACAACATGTCATCCACATACAAGACCAAATAAATCAAATGATCACCAATTAATTTAAAATACACACAATGATCCTCTTTGATTCTTATGAACCCAAGTCCCAACATGTAAGTATCAAATTTTTGATACCACATCCTTGGTGATTGTTTTAAACCATACATGGACTTTTTCATCTTGCATACCAACTCCTTCTTTCCCTTCACAACAAATCCTTCTCACTGCTTCATATAGATTTTTTCTTCCAGATCCCCATGTAGGAATGTTGTCTTCACATCCATTTGTTCTACTTCAAAATCAAATGCAACAAAAACAAATAACACAAATATTATAGAAGTTAACTTGGCAACAAAAGAAAAAATCTCACCAAAATCAATTCCCTCAACCTGGGAATAACCCTTTGCTACTAACAAAGCTTTGTATTTCTCCACTTTGCCTTCTACATTCAAATTCTTTTTAAATACCCATTCACTTCCAATGGGGTTTCTTCCAGTCGGAAACTACACTAGATCCCAAGCTTCATTCTTATCCAAGGCTACCATTTCTTTGTCCATGGAATTTTTCCAGAGCTTTCCATCCTTTGAATCCACTGCCTCCATGATAGCTCTAGGATCATCATAAGTAATGAACTAAAGCAAAATTTGAATGGAAATAAGATGGAGTATACCTTTCTGGTAGCTTTGTTTCTCAAACTGATCTCTTCAATACTGGAGTATGAGGATCTTCTTCTTTCGATTCATCTTCTTCTTTAGAGTTTGATTCATCATCTTTTAAATCAAACTCTATTTTCTCTGGTTCTTCCTTACTTGGTAGGAATTCATGTTTAACAACATGCTTGATTTCTCTAAACACCACATCTCGGCTATACACAACCTTCTTAGTTTATGGGTTCCAAAGATTATAACCTTTGAGACCATCTTTATACTCAATAAAGATACACTTTTCAGCCTTCTTATCTAGCTTACTCCTATTTTCCTTTGAAACATGAACATAGGCCTCAAATCCAAATACCTTGAGATGTGTGAGAGAAGTTTTCTTACCAGTCCATACCTCTTATGGAGTATTTTCATCCAACGTTGATGAGGGTTATTTGTTGACCATGTAACATGCAATACCCACTGCCTCTTCCTAGAATTCTTTCCCTAACCCGACACCATTGAGCATGCACCTTGATTTTTCCATCAACGTCTTGTTCATCCTTTCTGCAACTCCATTCTGGTGAGGTGTAAATAGAGTAGTTTTCTTCCTTGCTATACCACACTTCTTACAAAATTATTCAAATTCATTCCCACAAAACTCTCCTCCATTATCTATCCTCAACACCTTAATTCTTTTCTCTGTTTGATTCTCAACAAGAGCCTTAAATTATTTAAACCCGTCAAAGACTTCATATTTCTTCTTGAGGAAATATATCCAAGTATTCCTCGAGAATTCATCTATAAATGAGACATAGTACACATATTTTCCCAATGGTGGAACCGACACAGGTCCAAACACATCATTGTGAAGTAGCTGTAAAATTCCTTCCGCCCTCATTGCACCAGAGGGGAATCTTACCCGATTCTGCTTCCCATATACATAATGTTCATAGAAATCAAAATCTAGAGAGCAATTAGCCATAGCTTCAACCATACCTTTACCGTGTAGTAGTCAAAGACCCTTCTCTCTGATATGTCCTAGTCTTTGATGCCACATCATAACCTTTTCTCCAGAGATTGTAGAAGTTCTTTCTTCTTCAACTCCAATATCAAGAATAATGGAACTATTACACCCATCAGTAATAGTGATTCCTTGCATCTTATACAGAGTTCCAAAGAGAACTCCCTTCAACAATACCATTGCTCCTCGAACCTTCCTACATGTTTCCTTTTCAAATATTGTTTTTACCCCTGCATCGTCCATTTCTCTTACATAAATCAAATTTCTGGCCAATACTGGGATGTGTAGAACATCAGGTAGTTTTCTAATCCTTCCATCTATGAGCCTCAACTTGACTTTTCCTCGACCTATGATTCTAGTTGTCGAGTCATCACCTAGGAAAACATTACCTCCACCATACTTTTCTTATTCACAAAACTACTCCCTATGGAGAGTCATATGAAAGGATGCACCTGAGTCAACCAACCATGCCTCATTATCTGCATGTGTGCTTGAAGAATCCAAGTACACATCCCCTCCTTCTTCCTTGGAGGTCTTTTCTTCTGTAGAAGGAGATTCTTCAGATCCCTTCTTTTTCTCAACTTTGGATCTAGACTACTTCTTTTAGTGCCCTTCTTTTCCACATCTCTAACATACCTTTACAAACTTTCCAAGAGACTTAGATCTTCCCTTAGACTTATATCTCCCACTTGAGAACTTAGATCTATTTCTTTCCTATTAGCGTCCTCTTGCAAATAATGCATCTATGCTCTGTCCTTCCATGTTCTTTCGTCTCATCTCCTCTAACAATAAGGATGATACCACTTCATCAAACTTCAAGGAAATTGTATTACTACCCATGGCCACAACCAAACTATCCCATGAGTCTGGTAAAGAGAAAAATAAACTGATACACTTATCTTCATCTGAAATATTAATCTCAACAAATACTAACTGACTTACCACAGTGTTGAAGGCGTTCAAATGCTCTGCCACCGAGTCTCCATCTCTCATCCTCAGGTTATACAAATTATTTATCAGGAACAATTTATTTACTAGGGACTTAGACTGATGCAACTTCCCCAACTTATCCCATAAATATTTCCCTGTATCTTCCTTTGACACATTCAATAATACTGAATCCGAGAGACACAATCGGATCGTGCTCTTCGCTTTTCGATCCAAATTTTTCCAGTCATCTGCTGAAGTTCATGTAGGTGAAGTAAATGGATCCACCACGATCCAATGATCTCTGTCCACCAACAGATCTTCCATCTTGAGCTTCCACAACCCGAAAATTTTCCCATTAAACTTCTCGATCTCCATTTTCGAACTGCTCGCCATTTCTTTTCACTTGAAAAATCAATACCACAGATCTCCCACTGTAACAAGGATTATCACAATCCCTAGCCAAACCATTGACCACAAAGGTGTCCCCTGAAGCCAACAAAGCTTTGATACCAAATGTAGATTTTAACCTTGTACAATATTTTACTACAAACAAATTTTCAATAAAAGAACATAAAAGATGCAATGGAAAATACACACATTACACAGAGATTTTTCCCTCGGAAACCCAACCTGGGAAAACCAACATATTCTATATTCATTCATAGTGATACATTGTTTACAATACAATATACATATAGGAGCCAATGACATCCAAAACCCTAATCCAATGACTTGGATTAGTCAACAACCCTAATTCCTTAACTAGAAATAGAAAACCATCGACAAAAACCATGTGCCGAAAAACCGCCCAACAATGGACACAAAAATTGAGGCAAAACGAAAAATGAGTCAAATATGCGACACGTTTCCAGAGGATTTTTTTTTTCTTGAGGGCACTTCCCTTGAACCCCCGAAGGACCCCCTCAAACCCCCCTATGCACCCAACACAATGTAGCAGACACTATATCTATTCATGCAAAGAATATAACACATACCCAACACTGAGGCCATGCGACAACGTGCTAGTTCTTACTTGGTTGCTTGGAAACACCAAGAATACTTCATCTAGACTACACCTCTGCACCTAGAGCATACCCATACTCCATGTCTAGGCTATGGGAGAGTAACAATCCTACTCTAGTGAATCTCTTGTATACTTAGACAATTGTTAATAATTTAACACTTAGTCATATACAAACATACATCCATGAACATGAGAAACCGAGAGAACAATTGTGGAACAAAGGAAAGACATACATAGAAATAGTGCAGGTGGCACGAATCGTGCCTAACACCCACCTAAGTATTTGTTATTATGAAACAATTACAATATGAACACTATCGACTCGGTTTACAACCTAGGAAGAGTCACACGACTCGCCTCACCTCATAAAGACACTCATACACATATTCGTCACACCAAGTCTCTTTGTCGCAACCATCTCTGCAACCTCCTGTGGTGCACCTTAGACATGCCCTCAATCGTAGACTCCTTGTCCATTTGTTTCTGTAGACTTTCACCAAGCTAACACAAATTTTGGTTCTGCCTTACACATGCCTCCAACAGATTTGCACGTCTAGAGTTCCCTAAAATCTCCTAGAGCGTCCCACCCTTGGCTACTTGTCTTCCATCTTGGCAGTTCTGCCTCAGTTCTACCTTGCATTAGACTTTCCTCATACTTTTTCTCTCCAAATCTCTTGCCAAAATCTTCTCTTCCTTGGTTGTGTGGCCTTCTAGTCTTATAGGGACTCCAAGTTTCATTTACACAAAACGTAAGATCTTTTGGGTGTGTCACGCCCCTTTGCAAACCCACACTCAAACAACTTATCACACCCCTCCGTGGACTCGATGTTCCCAAACGAGCCCATGCACCCATCAACCTTCATGTCTCTTAGATCGACGCGCCAAATCTTTAGGCACGTGCCCCTTGCCTTGTGTGTTCTCTTGTGTCGATCATTGTGACTTGTCATGGGTTTTTCGATGGGATTTTCCAATCTCTCTGGTGCACCCATGTTGTCAAGGGAAGACATGTCCTCTCCTTGTGCATGCTCCCAAGTTTCTTCACCCTTGCCCAAACACAACCCAAGTCTCCATTAATCATTCTAAGGAAAGTAAGGTGTGTTCCCCCTTGGTTCAACATGTCACCATCATGTTCCCAACCAATCTCACCCCTACTCACACCCACATGTCTTCATTCTCCCAACCAATCTCATTCCCCTTGGTGTTCTCTTGCCCGACTTGGATCCAAGTCTGCCCAAAGAGTGTGTGTGCTCGATGGGTGTCATGGGAGACCTTACATCCTCCCATAATCCAAGTTTTTTACATCCTCAAAAACATCCATCGATCTATATGGATTACGTTCCCCATCTACGAATATTGTCACCACACAATGATTGTTGTCTTCTCAACCATTGTCATCAAGGAAAACTCCCCTTAGGAAGTTACACGGGTCTACAAAGTGTCACTGGTTTCTGACTTACTATTGTTTCCATACTTCAATCTGTTTGTTAATGCTTCCATGTGTTGGATCCCCTTGTGACTTCGAATGATTTGGTTTCTAGTCCAATCATCACACCTCTGTCTCAAGAATTCACATCTTCACATTCAAACATCCTTTTTTGTCTGCAAACTCATCACATCCGCAACTCCTTGTTTCCTCCAATATGTCAAGTCACCCACTTCATTCTCAACAAAAATTTACTAAGGCACCTCCTCAAGCTGCCCCATTGGCCTCACTACCTCCCACTGAGACAACGATCCAATGTGTTATGGTCTAATTTGAATGTGAAGGGGGATGGATGGTTGGGCCATATCCCTCATCTCCAATCTATCCTAACGTGATCGGTGGAGAGTCACTGTACTTTTGCGTTATGTACATAAGTAGCGATACACTTGAACCAATTTTTACTTCACACTCCTCCATGAGTCATTCTAACTCAAGGTCATATGACCAGTCACCATGTCCAAGTTCGCTAGAGGAGGAATCAACCTCTTCCTTGTTCCTCCTCCACCACGGTTTCCACGTCTCCCTCACGTCCTCTTGTTCCATAGAGGGTTTCTTCTCCTTTTCAATGAATTGCTCCGACATATTAATCTCTGTGACTTCCTCTGATCTTTGCTGCTCTTCGTCAACCCTCAAACAAAAATCAGCTGAGCCATCCATTGTCTTATCCAAATCTTCAACTATCTTCAACATCAGTGATCTAAAAATGAAGAAGACTTGTATTCTTGAAATTATTTGCAAGATTTAATTCATGTGTTAAAATGCAAATGGATCAATTTTGCAACACAACTTTTTATAGAAATTACTCATTCAAGATGCATATAAATAGCAACAATAAATAGTGAACATAAAACACATAACACAACAAATAATAAAGGAGTTCACCCCTCTCTTGGGCTACATCTCTTGGTCCAGCTTCCAATGGATCTTTTGTATTATTTTCTCAAAGTGCTCAAATATGTGCTTTACAATGTTCAAAATTCCAAATAGATGGCTCCAATGGCTTTAGAACGTCCAAAAATCCCTAGCTGGGCTTTTTCGGCACCTCGTTTGGCCAAAAATTGAAGAAGATAGGCTTCCTGGAAGTTCGCCTTCAAACTTGCTGTCTCTGGATCGCCAAAATGCACCCTTGTTGCCTCAACCTAGCCCCCATCCGCATTTATGTGGAAAAACCCAGCACCGGGTGCAACCACACAAACGATGCAAACTATAGGATGGTTATGGGTGCACCTAGCCACTAACCACCAAGGTTGTGGTCATGTGGCCCATGTGATCACGCGCAAACGCAAAACGGGGCTCCGTCCCAAAAGCGAATAGATAATGGACAAGTGGCGGTCGTTTTAAACCAAAATCCAAATCCAAATCACGGGCACGCCAACGGTGACAAAGGGTCATATGTTATGGTATATACGACCAAGGGCTGGGGCTAAGCCCCAGCCTAGACCCCCGCGCCAACCATACACCAACTCAAACTTAAATAATTTCAAACCCATTACATAGGAAGAACTACTATGGTGGTGCATTGGCAACACAGAATTTGTAAAGGCTTTGCATGTGTGTGGAGGTCACGGGGTCGAATCCGGTGGACTCCAAATAAATTTTATACAACCAACCAATAACAGGGTGCCACGTGGCAGCCCACGACTGGGCCACGTGGCAGCCCACGACTGGGCCACGTGGCACCAAACCATTGAACATAAAATGCCATGTGTCAGCAGACTATTCGTCCACCTAACTGCCAACTATCTGCCACTCATCTCTACCATGTGTCATACGGACATGCCACATCAACATCTGTACTGACTGTACAGTCAACATCCGTACGGACTGTATAGTCAACATCCTTTTTTTTGCCTGTTTGTCGTTTTGAACAAAACGCGATATCTCTCTCATCCGACGTCTGTTTGAACCCAAACGAGTTGCGTTGGGTTCATGATGGCGAGGTCTATGCTCCTATTTGATTTCAAGCGATTCCAAGCACTTTGAATTTTGAGCAAAATTTGATCCCCTGGATCAATCAGCAAGCCTTCATTCCATTGACACAAGATTCCTTTCGTTCTCTACTTTAGATTGTCCAACCATCACCCCACATCGTCCAAGTTTGTCTCCACAAGGTTTCATGCTCTAGTTGCTCACAACAACCATCTGCAAGGAAGAAATCCGCGTGCCTCCTTCCTTCCTCCTTATGGTAGGAATAAAACATGGAGTTTGTCCTGAGAAAATGGCCAAACTGTTCATGTGAGGAATACATGTTTCCTTTTCTTTCCTCATGAACTCCTTTCCCAATACAAATTTGAAATCGTCCATAGGAACAACTGTGAAACTCGTCCTTCCGCACCAGTCACCAAGCTTCAATGAGATGTCCTTGACTACACCAACAACCCTCTCCACACATGTGTTGACAATCTTGAAGGTTGTCTACATTGGTTTAGGCTGCAACCCAAGACTGTAGACCATGTCTTCCCTCAAGAAGTTATGAGTCGCCCCACTTGATATGAAATACCAAACGATTTCTGATACCAACTTGATCCTTATATATCAACAAACTATGATACTAATTCAGCCCAAAGAATCCCTAGATGCTAACTAGTTCATATGTAGATACTAAACATTCGACCAGATTCGGGAATATAAATGAAGATCGCTTGACTATTTGCAAAATTTCATGTGAATGTCTTATTTGTCCATAAACTTTATTAATACTTATGAATAACTTGAACTATAAATGAGATAATACAATAGAAAATAAAAGAACTCAAATAAACATGTAATTGACATACATCACTGCATCTTCAAAGTCCCTTTAATAGCATAATTGTTTTTCATCATCTAAAAATTCCAAATTACATTACAAAATAAGGCTTACAAAACACAATTTTAAAGATGCTCTGAAAATCCACTACTCAAATGCAAAAACAGAGCGCACCATTGAATTTTTGGTGAAAAATCGTGCAAAATTGATATAAAATACTCGAAATTCCATCAAGGTGACCCTCGACACGCTTTACGATGTAGTCTCATACCCTTTGTACCCTTGACACACTTTATGTGACTAAAATATGCATTAAAATTGTGTACTGGCCTTGGGGTGCATGCCATTAAATAGGCATGGGCCTCTAACTAAACCCCGAAATTATAGGCATGCATTAAATACAAGTTCTTGGGTTGTTTTAACCAAACCCAAACTAACTTGGCAACTTATTATTAAAGTTGGACGACATCCCACTAAATGTGGAGATGTTGGCACAGTGATTAAAACCAACCGCTAAAATAGCGGAGGTCTTGGATTCTATTCCCTTCCACGCACATATGTTTCGTTATTTGTTTAAATATATAGCATATGGTTATATATGTTATAACCATATGTTATATGGTTATAACATATAGTATATACATGGGTTATAACATATCCGTTGACATATAAGGTTAATCCCCTTGAGTGTTAAGGTTCAGGTCGTGTGGTATAGGGTAATACTAGTCCCCAACCCCTTTCTTTCCCCAAATGAAACTTTAATACAACATAAATATAATGTATGCCACCATTGTGTTAAGATCTAGTGTGTGGTGCAATGGTTGTGGGAGCTTTATTAAGGGGTTTGGTGGTTGTGGAGGTCATAGGGTTGAACCTTTTTGACTTCATAAATTTTATACAACCCAATCATCATTGGCCAATGGGAAGCTGCCACGTGGCAATTTCTCATTGGACCTCCTATGCCACATGTTATTACATTATTGGGCCACTTGGAGTATACATTGCCAACTCAACTGCTGACTGTGTATACCACATCACTTGTTGTTGTATGGAGATGTGCCACATGTCACTCTTTGGTGGTGCCACATGTCACCCTTATTTTGCCTAGTTTGACCAAACTTTGACTGTCCATAACTTTTGCAAATAGACTCTGTTTGACTCTCCGTTTGCACCGTTGGAAAGCTAACGAAGAGATATATGTAATAATTTCATCTTAATGAACTTTTGAGGTTGTCGAATTTTGAGTTTTTCTAGATCCCCTGGGACCTCTGTGAGCATTCCTTAGATCCTCTTGGATCACTACTATCCACCATGGCTACCACTAACCTACCTTGTTGAGTTTGGCCTACACATAGAAAAGTTTCGTCTCATCTTTCTCTTGTCTCTCCATGGATTCACCCTCCACATCAACATTCAAAACCTACAATACTCCAACATATGGGTTGTCTTCCTTCTCCAAAGCATTCAACTTTTTTTTGAAGGGATAATTCTTTGCATAGTGCTCCTTGGCGCAAATCCAAAACAAAATCAACTTCTTCTCTTTTGCTACGTCCGTTTTCTTGGCATAGTCTTCGTTGTCCTTGGACATATTTTTTTCTTCCTTTTTCCTTCCTCTTTCCCTTCCATTGTTTCTTCTTCTCACCTTGGGTGTCCTTACTATTCTTAGGACCTGTCTTGGGTTCACCTTGAAAGTCCAATAGTTTTTCTGCTGTGGTGATTGTTATTGCAAGTCTACACATTCTATCGTCACATCTCACTTTGTGCCAACGGTTGTAGACCATTCATGAAGTGGAAAATTCCATCTTCTTCCGACATTTCTTTGATCTCCAACATGAGCCCCGTGAAATCCTTGATATAGGATTGGATCTTACCAATGTGTTTGAGAGCTAACAATTTATTTCTCATGATCCATGCTTGGTTCCTTAGACCAAACTGTGCCTTCAAGCTTTCTTTCATCTTTGACCAGTTTTTGATCTTCTCAACAATTCTCCCAATTGCTAAGTCTTCCACCCAGTTCCTCCACCAAATCTTAGCATTTCTTTTCAAGAACATCGCTGCAACTTTCACTTGGGCTTCGTTTGAACTTTTGTTCCACTGTTCCAAGTACTGCTCAATGTTCCAATAGAATTTTCTCAACAACTTATCATTGCGAGTACTGTCATATGGCTCAAGTTCTTTTATCTTGATCCTCATCGACATGACAACAAAGCTCTATCCAATAGCCAAAGCTCGTTTCAACAATGTGATGAAGTCATATTGGTCCTTCAACTTCTCTGTGACTGTGACAAGTGCATCCTATGCTGCCTTGAGTCTATCTTGAATGTCATCGGTCAAGGTGACGATAATCACATTTGCATTTTTATTGCACTCTCGAACAACTTCATTAAACCCATGCTTCATCCTTCCTATATTTGTCTCCATTTGATTGACCTTATCACCATGTTGACACATTGTGTATGTCATCTTCTCAATAGCCTTCTCCAAGATAACGAGTCGATCCTTCATTCTTCTGGTCTTGGGATCCCTCTTAGTGTCACTACCATCTGCATGTGACCCAGCCATGGCTGGTCCTCCAAGTATCTTCACTTTACTTGCAAAGGGTTTTTCGAAGGCACCCAAGAGTTTGTCTCAAGACTTCTTCAAAATTTGGTGATCAACTCTGCATTTGGGTCTGCGACAGTTCTGCGTTTGTCTTCCTTGCCCAAGTGTTTAGTTCTCCCTCATAACTCTATGCTCAATCTACTTAAGGGCTACGCCTAGGTATGTTAACAAGTCACAACTTAGTTTGCAACTCAACCCTTCACTTCCATCACAAACCACCAAGTATGCGCTTAGGTTATCTCTGCGATGGGTCAATCCACCTATCTGAACCCTTACTAAGCCTGCACCAAAACTATTTCATCATATTATCTTTCAAGTTTTCTCTAATACCACTTGTCACAAAGGTGACAATATGGTGAAGAGCACCAAATTGTTCAACAAACAAGCTTATACCACATGTCACGAACCCACGTGACACCTTTTCATATCTTGTGATTGTTCACCTCCTGAGGGCATGCGACACTATGATAGTTCTTACTTGGTTGCTTGGAAACACCAAGAATAGTTCATCTGGCCTACGCCTCTTCACTTAGAGCATACCCATACTTTGTTCTAGACTACGAGTGAGTCAAACTCCTACTCTAGTGAAACAATTGTATACTTAGAAAATTGTTAACAGTTTAACACTTAGTCATATATATTCATACATCCATGAACATGAGGAACCAAGGGAACATCTATGGAACAAATGAAAGACATACACATAAATAGTGCGAGTGGCATGAAATGTGCCTAACACCTAGATACGTATTTGTTATTGCGAAACAATTACAATATGAGCCCTATTGGCTCAATTTACAACTTGGGCAGAGCCAAACGACTCACCTCACCAAGACACTCATACACAGATTTGTCACACCAAGACTATTTTTCACAACCGTCTCTACAACCTCCTACGATGTACCACAAATGTGCCCTCAACTGCAGACTTGTTGTCCCTTCGTTTATACAGATTTTCACCAAGCTAATACATATTTCAGTTTTTCCTTACACATGCCTCTAACAGACATGCATTTCTAGACTACCCCAAAATTTCCTAGGGCATCCCACCGTTGGCTACTTGTCTTCCATTTTGGCAATTCTGCCTCAGTTTTTCCTTGCCTTAGACTTGTTCTGTCCAAATCTCTTGCCAAAATATTCTCTTCCTTGGTTGTGTGCCATTGTTCTCTTATAGGGACTCCAAGCGTCACTTATGTGAAACATCATGTCTTTTGGGTGTGTTCTGCCACTTCATGAACCCACACTAAAACAAATCGTATTGCCCCTCCATGGGCTCGATGCACCCAAACGAGTTTGTGCACCCATGGAATCTCATGTCTCTAGGATCGATGCACCCCATCCTTGGGTGTGCGGCCCTTTCCTTGTGCATTCTCTTGTGTCGATCGTTGTGACTCCCTTTGGGTGTGCTGATGGGGTTGTCCAACCTCTCTGATGTGCCCATGTTTCCAAGGGAAGACAGGTCTACTCCTTGGGCATGCTCCCAAGTTGCCCTGCCCTTGCCCAAACGCATCCCAAGTCTCTGTCAATCGTTCTAAGGAAAGTAAGGCGTGTTCCCCATTGGTACCACACATTACCATCGTGCACCCAATGTGCCCTTTCTCACACCCACACATATTCATTCACCCAACCAATCACATGCCCCTTGGTGTTATCTTGCCCAACTTGTCCCCAAGTCTTCCCAAAGAGTGCACGCACTCGGTGGGTGTCATGGGAGACCTTACACTTAATATGATAAACATGAGATTGATGGAACGAGTAAAGAGGATTGCATTGAACTCATTGTCAACAATTATCTGGTTGTTAACTGGAGCTCGTATTGGACATGGAGGATGGGAGACATCTTGGACAAGCATACATGTATCTATTTCATTGAAAAAGGATTCCCAAACAATGTTGTGTAAATATTTAGTCTCTACCCAAAATATAAGATTCTTAAGGACGGTACATGGAAGAACTTTGGCTATATTCTTTTCCAAATGACGACGGTCACTATGTTGTTTAGACTCGTGGGCACTCTAAGCATAATGTGAGAAACAACCATTTTCTCCTATGTCCGCAGAAAGAGTATCTAAAGAGAATACATGGAAAATACTGCAATTAAATCCTTTGATCATTGGGCCCTATCTCAAAGAAACCACCTTTGGCGTAATATATTTTGAATAAATTCAATCCAGGTATTTTAAGGAACCATCACACAATTTTTGTTTACATGAATCTATTCATGTGCAATTCTAACCCACCAATATCAACCTTGGGTACGCATAAATCCTCTGCATTAATCTAGTTAACTAGACACATACTTCCTTGCTTCCAACGGGAGACCTATTGCAGGTTTTCAACAACTGCATGTGTTTTAGGCACAAGCATACACTGTGGTTCATGTACAAAATTACAACAACTATTGGTGTTAGGCACATAGAATACAGTCAATTTACCAACAAAAGCAAGGGAGAATGTATTGGGAGCACTGACAAGAATGTATGTCAGGTATAGAAGCCAAGGTATCAATTTTTTGTTTTAAAATGATAGGAATAATCAAACTTAACTATGCTTATGATTGCAAGGAGAATTTTTTTCCAAAAAGAGGAGTACAGAAGGTTTTTTCATTGGCCAAGTAAGTAGATATTTGGTTATGCATGTTACATTTTGCATTCTAGACACTGAACCAAATTTTATATGTTTATTTTTGATATTTTGATGTTCTATTTTTGTTTATTGGGTATAATGTTTTTTGAATCAATCCTTTACATACATCATTTGTATGCCCTCTTCTAATGACTTGTCATTTGCAACTATATTTTGTTTGAAGATTTCTTAGGTCATAATTTGTGTTTTTCCACCTTCAATTCAGTGTGTTGATCAACACTAGATATAACTCAGAGTTAGTTGCAGAGTGTTGAACCTTTCCTAGCTTTAGACTACTTACTATGATATTGACTTGTTGATGATTGGTTCTTTGTTCTTGCTTTTGTGTATTACAAGCAATAAATTCTCTAACCTTATTTAGAGTTTAAATTTCTTTGTTATAGCATATATTTGATGTTGTGATACATTTATTGGATTCAAGGCTATTGGTGAAAGTGTAGCACATCCATTATGTTATTGCAAGAACAATCTAGTTGGCACTTTGAACCTATATGAGATCATGGCCAAACATGGTTGCAAAAAGGTGATTCTAAACCATGCAACTGATAATGAACCACTTTTAGAATATTAATTTTGCTAGTGGAGGGGGAAATCATCATCATCATCATATTCTATCTAGATTTGTGGAAGTACATAGATCACTTCTTAATTGTTTTTCTAAGAGAACATTATAAGACTTTGATTAGAGGATATTTCTCAAAAATTTTCATAGTTTGGTCAAGACCGAAATGAGTCATCTATATAGTTAAAATGACATTTTTTTGCAATCCCTGATTCATTATGATTGAAGATATGAATTCTGTAATGGTATGGGTTTTCATGTGTTTCATAGCAAACAAACACAAAAAAAAAATCATGATTTTAAGAAAGTTTGTCATCTTTTTTGATTATATGAAAGTTGCACGTTTACTTTGTTGTAGAATCTTAGAATATATCATGTTATTTTTGGTAATTAATATGTGGAACATATCGATGCTTATTTCTGGTGGATATCTGTGGCCACCCACATATTCCACTGGCTTGAAAACCAGTTTTCCACCTTGGGAGTTTTTCGGTAGTTTTTCAGGTCCCAAACTTCTAGGGCCGTTTTGAGGCCCTAAGTGACGTTTTTTTGGGGATTTGGGGCCCAGGCGTTTGTTAAAGGCACTTTCCTAGTTCAATCGAAAGTATTTATTCTTGGTTAGACATTTCCAACAGTGTATCGAGCGCCCCAAACGAAGATCGTATGCAAAAGTTACGCCCCCGGGAAGTTGACGTATCGACTACCCCCATCAGGGCCCACAAACCTTTTGGCTTTTCATCTTCCAGGGTTAGGGTTTTGGATTTTACTTATGTTGAAAAGGCCTTTGGAGCCTCATTATAACAATCGTCTTCTTGCGAATGTGAGTAGCCGTCACATCTCTTCTCATAGATAAGCTACCACCATTCTAGCGAGTCTTTCACTCTGTATTTTTACAGTCTCTGTACATTTATTTCATTAATATAAATAATGTATTACGGTATTTCTTTGTTTTTGGAAATATTTATGTGTATTTCATTATAATATCTCTACTTTCATTTCGTTCTAAAAAATAATTTGGATCAGTGGTATCAGAGCAGGATGCTCTTGATTGTTTTTCAGTGCATGTCCCCAACAAGGTTTGAGTACATCAAGTTGGGTCTCGATCTTGTCTCTCTTGAGGAAAATCACTCTCACACACCCAAGAAACCCTCCATGGTGGAAGAAAATAAAAATTACTAAGCAAAAGATTCTATTAATATGTTGCTTGAGAAAGCTCTCACGTGATAGAGGGACGAAATGATGGAGAATTTTTCCCACGTCTTTCAACGCCTAGTGATAACAACATGCGCATATTCATCAAGAAACCACTTTGGAGGCAATTTGCCTTTCAAGGTTCAAGTTAATTTTGATATTCTTGTATTTGAAGGATAGATAAATGCGGATTCCCTAGAAAAATGGTTAAATATACTAGAAGGTTATTTCTCTGTTCACAATTTCTTCGATAGGGAAAATATCACCTTCACACTCCTTAAGGTTCTCCCCCATGTCAAACATTGGTGGAAAACTTACTGGGAGAAAAGTTCCACAAAGGAATATGGAATATATGGGGCCAATCCCACTTGGTATTTTTTTGTGGATGCAGCCAAGGAGCAATATTACCTTGTTGGTAATTATGACGCCCAATACATGAGATGGACCACACTGCGACAAGAGAGGGGCCAAGAAGTGCCAAAGTTCACCAATACCTTCTATACCTTGCGCACCAAGTTGGGTATCAAAGAATTCGAGTGACATATGGTTCTAAAATACTATGGGGATCTACACAGATACATCCAAAGTGAAATGGATTTTTTGGACATCTCATCAATAGGTGTTTCTTATAGATATATTGTCAAAATTGAGAAGAAATTTAAGCACCAGAACAAGTGGGAGTTCGGGTCTTCAAATCCACAACAACCAAAGTATGCTAAATATGGCCCTAACAACGAGCCTTCAAAAAACCCGTAGAATCCATAGGAAAATAAGGGTAACAAAAAGACGAAAACGGACACTAGAAAGTGGTGCGAATTCCACAAAATCCCCTGACACAACACCGATGAATGTCGCTCAAAACAATCATTGGTGGACAATATCAAAGACAAGGAGTCGAACCCTGATTCAAAATATGATTAAGAAAATACTGGTAGAAGACAGATCATCGACGCAGACCCAACTGCTATTGTCGTGACCACAACAATTCAACCAAAAGAACCAACAGATCCCAAATAGGGGGAACACCTTTTTCATTCATAGATGTGGGTAAAGGGGATGCCACTGCATTTTATTTATGGTAGCGGAAGCTATAAGAACCTCATCTCAACAGAGGTTGTCAAACAATTGGGACTGTCGACAACAACACACCCACAACCATACAACATTGGGTGGCTTATCTAGGGATGAGATCTTCGTGTAAGCCAACAATGTCTATTGCCATATGGCATCCAACCCTTAAAGGATGAGGTATTGTGTGATCTTTCCCCGATGGATGTCTATGATGTTCTCTTGGGCCAGCCATATATGTGGAAGCACCATGCTATCTATGAGTCCTGAACCTGGAGTGTCATTGTTACTTTGGGGGGTAATCTCTATAGGATACCAGAGGAAGCCATTCCAATATACTGGATGTCACTGGCCTGGATTCCAAAGGGTGTGCTAGAAATGATAAGGAGGATTTTTTCTTGGTTTATTTGGTTTGGATCAGGAGAAAAATTAACTTAGCCTTGGGCCAAATGGGATCTCATTGCGCTAACAAAAGATTTGGGAGGTTGGGGACTCAAAAATATTTTTTTGTTATCCAAATCCTTGGCGGCAACGTCATGTTGGTGTCTTATAACAATCACCATTCTATGGAAACTAGTGGTTGCACAAAAATACATCTTCCTGGACTCAATGGAAGATTGGATTCATTCACCAAACAAGACAACCTGTTAATGCTCAATAATCTGGAAAGCCATGATATCTTCCTTTCCAATGGTAGGGGAGGGGCTGGCTTGGATGGTAGGTAAAGAACATCACATCCAAATAGGTGCATATCCCTGGCTTGGTAGTGGGATCTCTCACATTTTACGAGATGATCTAATTATTCAGCTACATGACATCTCCTTTCTCTCCAACCTTGCTGATCCCCCCTCAACCACACTCTGGAACCAAGGTTGGAGAAGTGCTACATATTTGGGATTAAATGATAATTACGTTGTTTTATTGGAAAACTATATTTCAGCTCTCCGAAGAGGACATATGAGGCTATTATATAGGGAAGATGAATTAGTTTGGAAAAAGGATCCTCTTGGTTCCTACACTCCAAAATTTGGCTACATAGCTTTGAATATTTAACTTTTTTAGCAAAATCCTAGTTGGTGGTGGTGGGGACTATGGAAGCTAAAATGGCCTCCAAAAGCCAAAATATTCCTGTGGGCGGCTCTAAATGAAAAAATCCCAACTTGGGAAAATTTGAGTAAGCGTCATATAGAAGTACCGGGCATATGCCCACTTTGTCAAAATAGTAATGAATCCACTTTCTATATTCTCATCTCCTGTCCCTTCTCTAAGAAAGTATGGACCGAAACTTCCACAAATCTCAGGTAGATATGCATTTGGGATGGAAAATCATTGGAACTAGCATGGAAGGTATGGATTAGAGATTCAAGTCATAAGTAAATAAAATAAATTCCTCTCTTATTTAGCTGAGGCATTTGGTTGGCTAGGAATGCAATAATTTTCAAAGAAAAAATCCTCTATTCTAGAGGCAATTGCAGCCCAAAGTTTATCCATATTATCTCACTTCCCATAGACAAAAGAAGCTCCGACATTGCAGCTAAGGAAACCATAGGTCATTGACACCTCAAAACCATGGGAATTCTTTGATGGAGCTTCTCAGAATGC
>JZKD02S1034182.1:48040-114382 GCA_000966675.3 Picea glauca | reverse complement strand
ATTTTAAATCTTTTATATTTTGGTCTTTTTTCATTGATATGGTTTGTTTAATTTTGTTGGAAATCTGATGAGAAATTGTTGGTTTTGCATATTTGAGTGATTAAATCTATATATTGGGAGCGTTTATGGTTGTTGAATCTATTTATGCATGACATTGTTTAGTTTTGGCTTTTTCTGCGATTTAAATATGGACGAAATGACAATTTTATGTTGTTTAAATTGCATTTCTAATGCATAAATGGATTCAACTTGTTGAAAAACCCCCGGGGAACTCAAATTACACAAGCTTAGCCACTCAAAATGTAAATCCAATACTTTCTCCTTGGATTTGGGCCAAAATTAAACAGAAAAAATCCCCGGAAAATGGTCAAAACCTAGAAAATTTTCCTATATTTATATCACAAGATTATGAAAGAAAAGTCATTTTTATAACATAATATCTTTTATAAAAAAAATAATATTTCATATTGCGGTAGTCTAAACATCAAGTTTATATAATCCAAGTGCAGGGTTTTTCAACACGTTGAATCCATTTATGCATTAAGAAATGCAATTTAAACAATAGAAAATTGTGATTTCAACCAGATTTATATTGTCGAATTCTAGTGAAAAATGCCAAAACATAGAGCGTTTAGAAAATGCCTTTCCCATTAAGTAAAAAATTCAATATTGTATATCAATTTTAATATATTATAATCCTTTCAAAAGAATAGTCATCCTGATGGTGTCGCTCTTCGCTTGGTGCGTGGAGGCTAGGGTTTAACCTTGGCCACTCGCAACCTCTGTGCGAGCCGGGCTTGCAACCCTCTTCATTATTCTTCGCCTACAATGGCCACAATCATGTCCCTCGTTGTGGGTGCTCCAGGCAATGGGGATTTCCCCCCTTGCTCGGTGTCCAGACCAATTTCTATTTTGAAGTTTGGGGCCTCTTTCCGTGAGGTTGTTCAACGAAGCCCTACTCTTTCTTCTTTGTCTCTTCTGGTTCAGGAAGCCCCTCCACTTGGCATTCCCATGGGTTAAGATGATGAGGAGGAGGAAGAATACTATAGACACGTGAGTTTGGTCTGTTGTTTCAATGGTTTTTGGTCAAAGTTAGTTGATCTTAATAGTTGGATCTCAACCACTTGGATTCCTATTATGCAACATCAAGATTCTATTCATCATTGTGCTAAAGGATTCTTCACTGCTGAGTTCGACATTGAGGAAGATTGTGATTTGAATCTCAACTCAGGTCTGTGGTTTTGGGGCAACTTAGGTTTGTGCATGAAACCATGGACTCCTTCTTTCATTCCAGCGACTGACATTCTCTCCTCGTTTGGGTGAGGCTTCCCAACCTTCCTTTGCATTTTTGGGGTTTACCTTCGCTTGAAGCCATTGGTTCGACATTGGGAAAGTTCCACTATGAAAGTCATGAAAATTCAAGGAACAACACCTCCACTTTTTCTCGTATATGCGTGGAAATGGACTTCAGTAAATGATTCCCATTCAAAGTTATTCTTACTGGTAAAAAATATTCTTGGTCTTAGAAACTAGACTATCAGAGAGTTTCCTTGCATTGTAGATATTGTTTTGAAACAGGGCATCTTGCAACCCATTATCCTAAAGGGCCCAAGAAGAACGAAAAGCCTCGAAAATCCACTTGGTGGGTAGGATCAAATGACAACCATCAAGTTATTTTGAAGCCTCCTCAAGCCAATGAAAAGATGTCTCATCCATATCTTCCTCAGCCAAGTCCGTTATTGTTAGTCAAGAGTCCATAATCCAATCAAAAGTCAGAGAAAGAGGCGTCTTCCCCTCAGGTTTCAGATGAGGGACCTCGAGTCCAATTTTCTCCTCAACCATCAACTTGTTGGGTAGATCAGGCTGATGATGCTGAGGTATTGGATGAAGAAAAAATAGAAGCTCTAGATCAAGAAAATCCAGGAAATACAAGCATCACAAGTACCTCAACATATGCAAATAAAGGTTGGACAGTGGTAAGAAAGAAGAAGACATTACATGCCACATCTCAACCAATGGTAACACGAAGTCATGCCCATTAGTTATGCAAATCGGCAAGATCCTCCCCATTAGGTTAATCTAGATGCAATGTGTCTTCACTTTTATCCTTGGAGTTTTTTTCCGAGTGTATTCAATAAGATTGTTTTATGTGAAGTTTTTGTTTGAGTATTTGAAACCGTCATTAGTATCTTGTAATAGTGGTTTAATTGAGGCCCTCGATTGGCCTGAATTTTGAAGGACTTTGTAACTCCTCAAGAATTTCAACCGCAACTTTTTGATAATACAAATTTCCCAAATTTTATAAAAATAAATATATTATAATCTTTTACTAGTGAATTCACGTACAAAAGTAATGTCTATATTAATTAATTATTTTGGAAACTATAATATTTTATAGTAACAATAACATTTAAAAATTATTTTTATAACATAATATCTTTTATAAAAAAATTAATATTCCATATCAAGTAAAAAATTCAATATTATATATTTATTTTAATATATGATAATCTTTTAGAATTCACCTACAAAAGTAGTCTCTGTAATAATATTACTAAAGATGGTGTAAAATATTATATGATAAAGCATATACAGTCTATTATATAAAAATAATATTAACATACCAATATATCTTCACGGTTGAAAAACAATAAAAGGGTCGGGAGGATGGAGTCCCAGGGTCGAGGGAGGATGGAGTCCTAGGGTTGAGGGTTTTTCTAAGAAAACCTAGGGAAATGGAGCATGTGTGGTGAAGTGCTGATAAATTATGGTTAGTATTCTTTGGATTTGGAGGACACATTTGCTTCCTTGTATGCTTCTTTGTTGGTGAAAGTTGATGTGGATGGAGATGACAATCCAACAAGGGAAACATACATTTTGAATATTGGAAACATATTTGGAGGACCTCGGATGGGATCAAGGTTATATTAACAACATGACAAGGTGACATATTGCATTTTAAATCTGGGTAGGCATGATCACGTGGTGACTGAGGTGGAGGAGGAAGGTATTTGTCATGAGGATTCCAGATCAGTGGAACAATATCTAAAGCATATAGGGTTCATTGAAGGGATTAACAAAGTACTGCACGAGGTTGATCTTGACATATCACCAGGGATTGAAACACTAATCATGGACCATGCATTTTGGACACAAAGAAAGGTTTACAGACTCTGTCTCGGATAAAGGTTTTGTTGGGAGTTTACTGGATTTTGAAACATTAGCTAGGACAAGGAAGTTAAGGATTAAAGGAATTGAGATGAAGGAAAGTGGGCAGTGTTCAAAGAAGCACAAGAAGATGATAAGACGAAAAGAGGGAAAAGTAAAAATGATAGTGGGTGAGGATATAAGCGTGGATTAATTGATTTATTTGGTCGGAAAAACATTGGTAGGGCATTTATTTGGAGTCTCTTTGTTGGTTTCCTCAATCCAAAGCTAGGTGACACATCCTTGGGAACGTATTCTGGGTTAATCCCCTATTTTCCATATCTTGACCAGGGGATGGCTTCTATTTTTTTTTTTTAAACAGAGGAGGGTGTGGTTAAAATTTTAGGCGAAAGATGGTTTTGGGGGAATTTCCCTTTAAATTTGAAATTGTGGCACCCATGTTTCGATCCTCGCAGGGAGGTGATGCAAAATTCTCAAATTTGGGTCAAGCTTCTAGGTTTACCATTGGAACTCTGGATTGATAGGTTCCTTTGGGGCCTTGGAAACCACTTAGACAAAACCCTAATGGTGGACCCCTCCTACAAGTATTCTACGTATAGGTTAGTCACCAAGACTTTGGTAAGTATGGATTTATCAAAGGGTTTAGTGGAGAGAATAGATGTGAAAGTTGGGGATTAGGAATACACTTAGATCTTGGATTATGGTAATGTGTCATTTAGGTGTGCAATATGTCATGATATAGGGCATGTGGTTGATGATTTTTCAAGATAGCTTGCAAGAAAGATTAGACAGAAGAAATAAATTTCGTCGACATCAACATCGACTGCTAGACTTGGAATTTACGAGACTATTACTAGAGTTCAAGTGGAGAATTCATCTTCTGGAAAGTTTTAGGAGGAAGGGTGGATAAGGTATGAGAAAGAGAGATGTCCAAAGTTTGATAGGGAACTCGACCCTGAAACAAAATGTAATAGAGGATTCTTTGTCTTGTAGGAAAAAAAAATGTATCTTGGGAATGGAGAAGGATGTCGTTTTCCCCATAATGGAAGAGAGGACAAGAATCTGCACTTCGGTGGCGAACGAGGTATTAGCAGATGAGGTACCTAATCTAGTGGAACCACAACACATTACTACACAAGCGATCAATAGCTTGGGTAAGTCTCACTTCAATGTATTATCTTCCACTTCCTTTCTAGTTCAAGGAGGTTTTTTGTTGAATTCCGAAGAAAAAAAAGGGAGCCTGGGATGCCATGGGTGATTCAGGTGGATATTGGTGGCCACCCACTTGTTCCAAATTCCAATTGGCTCATCTTGACAATTTTTAGTTCATTATGTTTCTCTGTAATGGGGACATTTCTTTGTAATTGTGGGTTCTTTACTTATGGGGCCTTCCTAAAGCCCTACACAACATCCAAATGGATATTGGTGGCCGCCCACCTATTCCAACTAGCTTATTTTAGAATTTTTCATGTCAATACATATTTCTGTACTTCCAGGGCCGTTTTGGGGCCCTAAACAATGTTGTCATGGCTTGATACAGTCAAACTATAGACAAAATTAGAGTTTGACAACATAATGTGTAGTTCTTGAAAATACCTTTCCAACATGCTATCACACGCCTAAAACGGAGATCAAATGCAAAAGTTACGACCCCGAGAAGTTGATGTACTAACTTACCCCAACGGGCCCACATAAATTTTGGTTCTTCATCTCCTAGGGTTAGGTTTTTGGATGTATAGGGTTTTCACATTCATGTTAATCATAAAAGGCCTTCAGAGCCTCATTGTACTCATCTTCTTGTGAATGAGCGTAGTCGTCACATCTCTTCTCAGAGATAAAGCTGCCACCATTCTAGCGAATCTTGCACTTTGTATTTTTACAGCCTTTGTACATTTCTTTCATTAATAGAAATCATGTATTGTTGTATTTCTCTGTTTCTGGCGATTTTTATGTGTATTTCATTGTAATATCTTTGCTTTCATTTCGTTCCGAAAATAATCTGGATCAATGGTATAAGAGCAGACTGATCTTGATTTTTTTTCAGTGCACATCCCCAACAAGGTTTGGGTATAGCAAGTTGGGTCTTGAGCTTGTCTCTCTTGAGGAAAATCGCTCTTGTACGCCCAAGAAAACCTATATGGTGTAAGAAAATAAAATTGATGGAGCAAAAGATTCTATTAACATGTTGCTTGAGCAAGCTCTCGCGCGACAGAGGGACAAAATGATGGAGAATTTTTCCCACATCCTTCAATGCTTTTCGATAGAAACATACACATATTCATCAAGCGACCACTTTGGAGGAACCTCTCCCTTCAAGGTACAAGTTAATTTTGATATTCCCATATTTGAAGGTCAGATAGATGCAGATTCCTTAGAAAAATGGTTAAATTTGCTAGAAGGTTATTTCTCTGCTCACAATTTTTTCGACAGGGAAAAGATCACCTTCGCACTCCTTAAGGCTCTCCCCCATGTCAAACATTGGTGGGAAACTTACTGGGATCAAAGTTTCACAGAGGAATATGGAATATATGGGGTTGAGCCCACTTGGTATTTTTGTGTGGATGCGGTCAAGGAACAATACTACCCTGTTGATAACTATGAATGCCATTACATGAGATGGACCACATTATGGCAAGAGAGGAGCCAAGCAGTGTTGAAGTTCACAAATACTTTCCATACCTTTCACACCGAGCTAGGTATCAAAGACTCTGAGTGACATATGGTTCTAAAATATCGTGGGGCTCTGCATAGGTACATCCAAACTGAAATGAATTTCTTAAACATCTTATCATTGAGAGCTCAGAAGAAATTTAGGCACCAGAACAAATGGGAGTTCATGTCTCCAAATCCGCAACAACCAAAACATGGTAAAAAAATCCCCAACCAACAATCTCCCGACAACCAGTCCAAGACACATGAAAAGAAGGGTAAAGGAAAGACGAAGAATGACACTGGGAAGTGGTGTGACTTCCAGAAAATCCCCTGGCACAACACTGATGAATGTCGCTCGAAAAAATCATTGGTGGCTGAAGTCAAGGACAAGGAGTCGAACCTTGATTCAAAAAATGTTGAAAACAAACAGATCATCGACGTAGACCCCACTACTACTGTCGCGACCACAACAATTCAACCGGAAGAACCAGTAGATCCTGAAGAGGGGGAGCACCTCTTCCATTCACAGATGTGGGTGAAGGGGACTCCGTTGCATTTCATTGTTGAAAGAGGTATCCAAAATAACCTCATCTCAGTTGAGGTCGTCAAACAGTTGGGGTTGTCGACAACAACACTCCTGCGACCATACAACATCGGGTGGATTCACTAGGGATGAAATCTCCATGTCATCCAACAATGTCGCTTATCCTATGGAATCCAACCTTTCAAGGATGAGGTAGTGTGTGATGTTTCCCTTCTTGATGTCCGTGATGTTGTTTTTGACCAACCATATATGTGGAAACACCATGCTGTTTATGAGTCTCAACCCCGTAGTGTCATTATTACTCTGGGGGTCATCTCTACAGAATATCAGAGGTAGTTCTCACTACTTTTCCACCAAAAAAGTGCCACAAGGTAATCTATCATACTACAAAATTCATCCTCTTCACAATCTGTTCAAAGGATGCACAAAATGCCACAACAACTATTGCAGCTTCAACACCTTCTATCCAACAGAAGCAAATTGGAGAAGATAAATAAGATATTGTTTCTTCACCTATGATGGTGCCTACACAATGCCACGTTAAGCCTAGAGAAAACAGGTTGGTGTAATAGATTCAACCACGCCAGCAATAGGTTTGTGAAAGCCTTCCATGGACCAAGCTCCGTAACTTCTCCAACAAGGCACGCAACTCACCAAGATTCTGATTCAAAAAACACTTTCCCCTTTTCCTCGGGCACTCAACGCAATGGATACCATTTCTTCCTAAGGGGGGAGGACTAATCCAGGTGGATATTGTTGGCCACCCACCTGTTCCAAATTCTAACAAACTCATCTTGAGAGTTTTCATTTCAACATGTTTCTTTTTAATGGGGACATTTCTTTGTAATTGTGGGTTCTGCACTTTCGGGGCTATCCTGAAGCCCTACATAGCATCCAAATGGATATTGGTGGTCACCCATATAATCCAACTGGCTTATTTTGAAATTTTTCATGTTAGTACATCTTTATGTACTTCCAGGGGTGTTTTGGGCCCCTAAATAATGTTTCTCTTAGATTTCCACAGTCAAAATGTGGATGGATTCAAAGTTTGATGAAATAATGTGTAGTTCTCGAAAATACCTTTCCAATGGTCTATCACACGCCTAAAATGGATATCGTATGCAAAAGTTACGACCTCAGGAAGTTGATGTACTAACTTACCCCAATGGAGCCCACATGACTTTTGGCGCTTCATCTCCTAGGGTCAGGTTTTTGGATGTCTAGGGTTTTATCATTCATGTTTATCATAAAAAGGCCTTTAGAGCCTCATTGTACTCATCTTCTTACAAATGAGCATAACCATCACATATATTCTCAGAGATAAAGCTGCCACCATTCTAGCAAGTCTTGCACTCTGAATTTTTATAGTCTCTATACATTTCTTTATTTAATAGAAATCATGTATTGTTGTATTTCTCTATTTTTGGCAATTTTTTTGTGTATTTCACTGTAATATCTCTGCTTTCATTTCATTCTGAAAATAATCCAGATCAATGGGTCTAGAAGATGTCGATATGCAAAGTGTGTCAAGAAGTGGTTGTCAAAATTGTTCAAAGAGAGATGTGGTAGGGGATGATGCATTAAAATGCTTGATGGTTGACCAAAATAGTTAGGGGAAAGGGACTTGATCAGGTTCCCTTTCTTCTTCCACGGGTGGAGATTCTTCCATGAACTCATATAAACTATGGTCGAAAGGACCTATTGTAGGGGTTGAAATTATCCCGGGGGTTTATTTGTAGATCCTAGGAGAACTATATGTAAGACAAGTGCAGGAAGAAAATTCCATTTGTTCCATGCGCAAAATAAGGTTGTGGCAGAGGTGTTGTAGGGAAAACAAAAAACCTTATCTTGGGCTCTTAGATATGAACACCATGATTCCAGAGTTTCATAATGAAGGTTATTTCAATCAATATGAGGGGTATGGGTAGCCCTAATAAAAGAATTTCCCTTCATAGATTAGTGGAGAATGAGAGACCTAATATTATGTTGGTTCAAGAATTAATGTGTAGGGAGAATTTAATATTAGGTAATTTAAAGAAGTTGTTTACTAGTTGGAACTTCCTGTGGGTGGATGCAAATGGGGTATTTGGAGGTGTTTTGATAAGATAGAAAAAATATTTGTCACTGAAAAATTCGTTCTCTATGTAATTGGGGATTTGCACAGAATTCATGTGTGAAATTATGGATGCTCAAATGGTGGTTTTGAACCTGCATGGACCTTACAATAGGAGAAGGGGTTTTGTAATGAACCAAATGCTTAAAATATCATAACAAAAAAAAAATACACACCATGTACACGAATGTGAGCATGGAGCACAACTCCAAGATAGATAAGAGAGATAAGTTACACAATAAATCCTTAAAGAATAGGAGAACCTCCTCCAAATAAATAAATACATTCATACATCACAATTCACATCTCTCAATAATGAATGCATGATCTCTATACACCTATTCACACACTGCACATGAGGCCCCTTTACTGTTAGTCCAACCCTATTACATATACATTTATCCCCATATATTCCCCCCCTTGAGGTCCTATCATATACATTTAACCCCATACATGCCCCCCTTGTGTCATAACATAGTACCCTCCTTCAAAACTCTTTGTCTTCAAAGCCTTGCAATTAAAGGCTTCACATGTAATGAAACCAAGTAATATGATTTTCTTATGTTCTTGCCTTCTTCATTCCATTTATGATGACCCATCCATCCAATTTTTTTTTTTTTCAATCTTAATCCTTGCTGGCTAGTTGTTGCATAATTTTATTTCCACTGATTCCATGTATTGTTGATGTAAATTCTCCAATTTGTAGTGGTTGTTGGTCTTTGATAACAACTTGTTGAAAACTAGTTTTGTGATTCCTTGTTCCATGAATATTGACAAATATTCCATCTTTTTACTTCATAATGTTGATATCAACCTTCTTGTGTTCCTTGAAATCTTTCCTGGTAACGAGGGTGTTGATATGGTTTAAAATTTGACGGTTTTCCTCCACTTTTCACATGCATTTCATTTATATTTAGTTCAGAGACAATGCCATCCTCTATCATCTTTTCTTGGTCTTTGATTAATCTAGCCTTGAAGATAATACCATCATATTTGGCATGTACATCCTCTAGATGAAGTTCAACTTATTCAAGTATCTTCTGGTGACCTTCTTGAATCTTGTCTTCTTTCTCCCTTTGAAGCTGCAATGTCACCCCATTTATCAAATTATGACATACTTCTTCAATTGTTGATTTTATTTGTGATTTTGCCTCATCAGTATTTAGGGATTCCTCAACCTTCTTGCAAATTTCCTCTTCAAGTCTTTTGGTAGATACTTCATCCAAGATCCTAGTTTCTTTTTTATATTGTTATTTCTTCTTTTGTTCTTTCAATCTCTTCACCTCTCTATAATTTTTTTATTATGGTTTCGCAATATACATATATCTTCATCTTTGTTTTTCCAACCTTCCCTTGAATCATCCTTTTCCCACTTTGCTTTGCTACTCTTCTCTTGTTTTAAGTTCTTAATCTCCTTAAAGAGTGATTCATTAAGAGATTGCATCTTAACGAATTCGTCGTTTTTCTTTGTAATATATTTTCTTATCTCTTCATTATCCTTTTTCAATTTGGAGACATTTTCTTTTGAATTTTATGCATCTACTCCATTTTTTAATCCTTGATCCATTTATTTGAGAATATTTCTTTAGATTCTTCCCATGTGTAGTTCAATCTAGTATCATTATCAATACTCATCAACCATTCCCAAGACTCACCACCAAAATTAATACTTTCCCAAAGACGAATCTTACAATATTATTTTATCATCCTCAACCATTCCAAGAGATTGATTTAATCTTTATCTTCATCTCCTGTAAATCTAGGTATTTCCATTGATTCTTAATTGAGGTCTAACCCCAACCCTCAACTTACAACCTCTATATATTAAGGACAATGATATCAAATATTTATAATAAAGTTTCCTATATAATATTCCATGTTTTCTCTTTCCAATGGATTTTGAATCACCTCAATTGGACATCCCAATAAAAAATTATGATAGTTTTAAGTGAACATACCTTTGAAAACCCTGATTTGGAGTTTGTCCTTCTGGTCGACCTTCCTTTTGATGTATTTCTAAAATTTTGGATCTTTTGAATATGAAATTTTGGCATGTAGTAATTTGATATGTATATTATGCAATGCAATAGGGCTAACCAAAATTTTATGTGCTAAATGAAAATTATGATAACTTTCCCAAACCTTGTTGAATTTTGGCATTTTCTGGAGAACGAACTTGTACAAAATGCCACGTGTCCAATATTTAAGTCCTAATTCTGAAATTTGTACTAGAAATACTATGGACCATCCTCTTTTGAATGCAACTATTTTCACTAAATTTGGATCCTCACTGAATAAGATATGGCTATTTTACCCAAAACACCTCTTTAAGACTAGTTATAGGACTAGTCAAATAACCCTACCTTCCATAGACTATATATTAGGAATTAAAATGATCCAAACTTTGAATTTTTTGCCAGGTGAAATTAGCTATGTTTTCTCATTGTTCTGCAAATTTCACAGTCTAAAATATTACTAAGAAAAATTTATAACTAAATTACCAAAATGGCTTGTTTGAGATTGATTTCAGGGCTAGTAAAAATCCCTAACTTCCACAGGCTACTCCGAATGTATAATGACCTAGAAAATGAAATTTGTACTACATTTACCTTGATATGTCTTCTAATTAATCTCCAAATTTTGTTCTCTAAAGCATCTCGAAATAAAATTTATAGCAAAAATTCCAAGATGACTCTCTTGAAGCAACAAAACCCTAGGATTGATGCTCTGATACCAAATGTAATGAACCAACTGCTTAAAATATCATAACAAAACATAAGTACACACCATGTACACAAATGTGATCATGGATCACAACTCCAATATAGATAAGAGATAGAAGTTACACAATAACTCCTTAAATAATAGGATAACCTCCTCCATATATCCAAATACATTCATACATCACAATTCACATCCCTCAATAATGAATACATGATCTCTATATATATCTATTCATATACAACAGATGAGGCCCTTTTAATAGTAGGCCAAACCTATTACCTATACATTTACACATTACATATACAATTCATAGTGAGCACTGTCAGCGATGCATCTCATATATCTGTACACACCAATACCATTCAAACAAGAACACCACAATAAATTATAAAAACAAAGAGACATGTCCTTCATAACACCCTGCAATCGGCACACAATTGGATTCGACCTGCAATGGTAAATTTCACTTCATTAACCACACCGCTAGCTCAATGTTATATAAAATTTAACATAGAGATGCACCTAATTTAACCAACTACATTAGGGTGTACACAAAGAATAAATAAATGGCATGCTAATGTTCAATATCACCACCATACTTTATAATAAAAAATACACACACCGAATAAATTGCACCGATTCCATTGAACATTAAGCACTGATGTGCCTCACTGTCATCAAGAACACTATAGTAGGGTAAATAAAAAAATAATTCCCAGAACGATTTTCAGTTTTATAGTGCACCTATGCTTCCAAACCCTCAAGCAAGCACCGATGCTCACCATCTTTCCTAAGATGCCCTATTTTTGGTGATCTACATCGACGTGGATAGATCCATTGGTAGATTCCACACATTTCTAAATTTTGGAAATTACCATAAATTTCAATTTCTTCTCAATGGTTAAACCATGCCTCCTTGGGACATAAGAGGCTACGTAAATTGTTTATTACCTTCCTATTTTCATTTTCATCCAATCAAATTTGAATTTAGCTTGAAATTTGACATTTTTTTCAATTTCGCACGGTGCGCCTAAACGCTTCGGCTCGCCCCGACACGGTGCGTACTGTATTGAATTTACAGTGAGAACCACCCCCGATGCGTCTCATATATATGCACACACCATTTTCACGGAGGCGCATCCTTTGGAATGCCCCACAACCAACGCACAATTGACTTCTACTCACACCGGTACACTTCACTTACCTAATGATACCACTAACTTAATGATTTATACAATTTAATGTAGTGGTACAACCATTTTAACCCAACACACCAATATTGTATACAAAAATGCATAGGGACACATATTTCTAAACTTGGCATAGCAGGGAGTCTCATTGGACACCTCATTCCTGATGCTCTATCCCTTACAATGCACCATGAAAAAAAACGTTAGTGCTCCACTATCATGGTGGTACTAATGTGTTAATAGTAACAAATCAAATTTCTTCAACTGCGATAATGAAGTTTAACTTAGAAGTGACCATCATTCCAACGAATGCACCAATGTTGTAAAGACAATGACACCGGGGTGATTTTGTAATAACCAATTAGAGTGGTGCAACTTAGTAGGAACACCGCTGCAATATGTGGTGGTGGTTCAATAGTCATGGTGCACTGATGCATAAATGTTAAACGTATGCACCACGACATGTTTTGAAAAATAAACAACATGGTTCGTCTTCTGTAAATCCTTGTTTGTGGTACGTCAGTAATACAAAAAAATGGTAGATAACATGTCGGTGCTATGGTAGACCTGGTGCACCTGTGCTTTCGGTTTAACAAAGGGAAACATGAATTTGCGAGTCACAAATTTTAGCATTGCGGTGTGTCTTTGTTTACATATTGAACCGGTGTTGTTAAAATTATTGAAACGATGTTGTTAAAATCACTAAGTTGACGTATAACATCCCTGTAAATCCTTGTTTGTGGTACGTTAGTAATACAAAAAACTTGTAGATAACATGTCGGTGTTGTGGTAGACCTGGTGCACCTGTGCTTTCGGTTTAACAAAGGGAAACACGAATTTGCGAGTCATAAATTTTAGCATTGCGGTGTGTCTTTGTTTACATATTGAACCAGTGTTATTAAAAGTACTGAAACGATGTTGTTAAAATCACTGAGTTGACGTGTAGCGTCCTATGGAATGCACCATTGGGTAGTGTTTTTGTTCTGAGATAACGCACCCACGTTGGGGCACATGTGCTGTTTTCGACACACCGTTTTCTTTTAATATTTTTTTGCAAAAACAAATTAATTTTGGAATTTTTAAAATACACATAATTTATATATGTATTTGTTTTATAATTTCAATTTATTATATATATATATGTATGTGCTTAACAATATTTGTATGTGAATCAGAGACGATGATGGGAGGAGGATGGGTAACAGGTCGACATGCACACATTTGTGTGTGAGTGGGAGTCCAAGGAGAGGGAATTATTCCCTTGCCCTCTTTCACGGTCGACAAAGGTCCTTTTGATGGATATTGGCCTCCTAAAGTTTTATCAGGAGAGTACATCCCTTAAGGAGAAATATTTGTTGTTACAATAGTTGATCTGTCACTGGGATCATGTGAGATAGGGGTTCATGGTCAGTCCCAATCTGTGGTGTCATCCCACATAAGAGGATTTCTATTTCATCACTGGGTTGTCTAGGAGGGGGGATTATTTTCACCATTTCTTTTCACTATTGCCTGGTGTTGCAAGAGAGACTGAACTGACATATGTGAAAATATATGTTGGTCTGCATGTTCATTCAACTTCGGAGTTCCAGGTTCATGGTGGTTAGTTGCAGATATCTTCATTTCAGAGACAAGACACTAGGTGTATGTGTCTTATGCTATCGACACTTTCACAATATAGATCTGATGGGTAGCACATTAGTTGCTCTATGTTTTATTATGTAGATATTTTATTGCACAGGCCTCGATTGATTAGGTGGGAAATTTTTTTATTGAGACAATTTTATCATGCATTAGATTAATGTCACACTATTTTGTTTGGGATGAGATTCTTATCATTCACACCAGAGTTCTATAAACTATTTTTTTGAGAGGGTTCATGCCACTCGGATAGAAGTAATCTGCTTTCCTTCTAGGCCTATGTTTGATGCACGTATGCGCATGTGGGGGAATTTGATACCCAAGAGGGGCCATTATGAGTTTCCCATTACTGTAGTGGGTAGGGAAGTATTTGATTTATTGTCTAGTGAGGAAAATCTTGTCCTTGATATTGTAGAGTACATGTACACAAGGGATGGATTAGAGAGCATGTACAAACATTCAATTTACAATAGAGGAGCCAACATATTAAAGAGATGATATTATCATTATGTTTTGATCAAATCCATTTTCATATTTTTATGTCTTATTTAATGCACATGTAATTTATTGTAACATTTTGTTTCAATTATCTTATTATTATTATCTATTGTTTTGCATATATTGACAGATATATAGGGATGCACCTCCCCACCATGAGGACGAGGTGATGGAGGAATAAAAGGACCTCATGTATTATAAAAACCAAAAATTCCATGTAGGATGGATATGATATTCCGACTAAAGGTGTCTTGTGAGCTATGTCGTGTGATGACTAGTCACATAGTGGTACCCACACATGTTAGAGACATATTAAGGGTATAGGATCTATCTACTATATGGAGGAATTTTCCTCGTGACATGATGATGTTGATGCATCATATTTTTGGTGTCGTCAACCTCATCGATATGTTGAGGGGTGTTTCTCATGATCCCACTACATCTATCTCATTAGTAGAGCCATCCACACCCTCTACTCCACCACATGGTCCTCCTCCTCCTCTTGATTCTCCTCCGCATGAGTTGGCTGCATTATCTACTGATCCTATTGCTTCCCCTCCTCACATGTCTAACCTGCATCTACATCTTATCCTCCTCCTCCTCTTTCTCCTCCTTCTTCCCCTACACATATGTTTGAACCTGCATCCGCGTCCGATCCTCCTCCTTCTCCTCCACACGCGTCACCATATTCTACTGTTACTCCCCCTCCTCCTCCACTTGTGTCACCATCCACCAATCATTGTATTAATCCTAGTCCACATGTTTCATCATCCACCGATCCCCCTCCTCCTCTTCTTCCTCTCCATGTGTCACAAGATTTTTATACTTTGGACACTATGTTCACATTGGGTACTGCTGCACATCTTCATGATATTGATATAAAGACACTTGATAGTTCACTTTTGCGGACATTTATTTCTAACATAGTTGTTCCTGATAGAGGCTCTACCTCTAGTAGCAAAGACACTGATGCACTTGGCTGTAGTGGTGGAACTAGCTAGTAGTGGTACTCATTGACATTTATATTGATTGTTTTATATTTGACTCGAGATCTATATATGGCATGTTTATTACAATTTTTGTTAAGATGTATGTTTGACATGTATATTCATATGTATATCACTCATGTATATTATGTTTTTCATATAATGTTGTGGTTTTTGTTGTATTTTGATTTATAAAATGTATTATGAGTATGCTAATGACAAACATTGTTAATGATTTCTTTGTTTTAAAGTGAAATTTGATATGCATCACTCATTAAAATTACAGTTGCCATATAATGTTTAACTTTACTTTTATGAAAGTGTTTAATTTGGATTGTGATTGCATAAAGTTATAATCATTAATGCCATATAATGTTTAACTGTTGTTCAAGGTGAATTGTTTTTTTCCCAACAAGATACAATATGTTGATTGAACATGTTTAGAAACAAAAACACTTAGAGGAGTTGGCTATGTGCCTGATAGAGGAGTTGGCTATGTGCCTTGACCTGATTTTGGGAAGGTGGATCTGGTGCTTAGTGCGCAGATCACCTGTATGGTGCAAAGATTGGCTCTGTGGCTTAGTTCACAGGAGCAGACGAATGTAAGAGATTGAAGCCTAATAAAGAAGAAGAAGAAGTTGGTGGACGTAGCCCCACACTGGGGTGAACCACGTATATCATGTGTTGATGGTTTTCTTTGTGCTATGATGTTTATGCTGTGGATTTTCTTAGTGCATTGATTGTTATGTGTAATAGATAGATCTACGAATGCTTAGTTCTTTATTTATGCTAAATGTGCTAGATCTGAATTATGATGCTAAGTGCGATGTTTATTTCGTCATTGTTACTGTGTCGATTTATACTTAGGGTTTGTTCTGTGATGTGAATGAAGTTGATAACTAATGCATGTTGTTCTTAAGTACTCTGTGAAGTCATTGTAATCACAGATTTGTGTCCCAGCTTGGTTACAGACACCTGAGTCCTCTAACCCCCCCTGCCTCTACCTTAGGTGAGACTTCGCCTCCTTCACAGAGGTTGTCTAAAGGGCTGGTAGTTAGGGTTTTGTTGGTGCGTTGTTGAAGCATTGAAACCTAGGTCTGCCCTTGTGCCAAAAAATGGTTCTGTTGCTAGGACCTGAAACTATGATTGCTGGGAACTGAAGAAAAGAGAAGCTCTGTGCATAGATATGTTTTTGTAGTGCGCAATATTCTACTTGACTTGTGAAGCTTTGTGCTAAGAAAGAAACTTGATCTGAAGAAAAGAGATAAGATCTTGAAAGAAGTAAAGCTTTGTGCTTTAATAGAGTAATATAAGTGGAAATTTTTGTTTCAAAAGCATGAATCTAGGTATGTTTGATAGATTATGACCTAGTCTGAAAACTAGGGAACAATTATAAGAAAAATTTGATCTGAATAGAGAAAGATATGTTATTCCTATGCATAGAAATAATTTTTGGACTAATAAGTGGATGCAGGAACCTAGAAATATTTTTTGTAGATTGCAGGTCCAACTCTTTGGTCCTAGTGTGCAGTACAGGAGAGGTTGGGGAACATTTAAAAGAAAGAGAGGATTGACATTATGTTATAGCTGCAAAAGACTGGGACATCTTGCTAAGGAATTCCTTGGTGCAGGTCCTGTTTGTCTTTGTTGTAAAATTGTTGGTCATGAAGTTGAGGATTGCCCAACGATGAGTGCTAAAGTTGAAAGGATGAACATGAGTCAAGAGAATGAGAGCATGTTAGAAGATAAAAAAGAGAAAGAATCGGAGAAATTTCAGACTACATTAGAACAGTTGAAAGAAATGAAGAATGATCAAAAAGATGTTAGATTATCAGAGATCATGAGAGAAAAACAACGCATAGATGCAAGAATAGGAGATTTTGACATAGAATGTGTCCTGGATGAGGAGACACAAGTGAATATTATGACAGAAAGTACTTGGGAAATTTTGGGAAAACCTATTGTGATACCTTCATTGGGAAGAATAGGTTTATTTAAAGGAAATATGATAACTCTATGTGGAAGAGCTACAAATGTACCTATTATCATCCATGGAACACCCACAAAAGAGGAATTTGAAGTCATTAAGTTTGTTGAGAACAATGCCTCTTTCCCCTTTTTCTAGGTCAGATATTGAATTGAGAAAGATCATATCAGAAGGAAAGCAGAGGAAGAAGCTACAGAAAAGAAAAATTAGGAACTAAAGGATTTCATAGCTAGAAAAATAGATCGATTGATAGAAGAACGAAAATTTAAGTCAAAGAAGCAGAACACAAGATAATTAGTTGTCGAGGTTGAAATAACACAAGAAGGTTTGAAGGACCTATCCATGCAAGAAGAAATTAAATCCACCCAGGAAGTGGCAAGGGAAAGGATATTAACTTCGAACCATTTGGAAGTACATTAGCAGCACATAACTACTACGCTAGAAAAATATAAGAATAATAAAGGGAAGAGAAATAAAGAAACAATTAGAGAGACTCAGATCACATGAAAGAAGTCAAGGAAGCCTAGTAAGAAGAAAGCCAAGTTAGAAAAACTACAGGAAGATATAGAGAAGACTTCGCAGGAAGCAGGCTTGAGAACTCTGAACCTCTCCGGAACAACAGAACCGCGCAGAATGTGACTTTGCCCTAGCGAAGCTATATGACTGTTGGAGGCACCCTGACTGTTAGAATGAAGCTCCGAACGGATAGGAAACACATTTATGAGTGAATAGACCTTCGTTGGATGGTTATATCGTGCCATAATGGATGGATTTGCATTGGGGGAGGCATTCATGTCCATTGGAGGAATCCATTGCAAAGCTCACTTATTTAACCAATCAGACATTGCGTTGGGACCACCTTTTTCCACCCGTAATTATCTGAGCTAACAATGAAGTGATTGTGTGTGTCGAGTTGTGCTATCATACATTGTTTTCCATTTTTCTACCCCACTATCAGTTCACCTACCCCAACCTATTTGTTAACAGAGAGCATGTTGGTCGAGCGCACTAAGCTAGATAAATTTGTCGAAGTGGTTCTGCATAAGTTTATGGCTGATAAATCTATGTCTGAAGGTGTTCAGGAGTCGTTGACCAGGGGACTCTAGGCTTCCCCTTCGACTGGATGTCAAGTATGCATACCTTTTTCATTGAAAGTATGAACTTCTTGTGTTCATCCCCCAAGCTCTTCCTATATCGAGAAGGATAAACTCAATTGCTCCTACTACTTGTGAGCTTGTATTTGTGGAGGATTGAAGTGGTGAAGGCCCAACTAGAGAGACTTAGTTTCTTGGTTCCAATATGTTCCATTACAGAAGTTTGTCACCTATGTACTTATGTTGATTACATTACTAGAAATACTCTTTTATCATCTAATTATATGTCACAAATATTTGTATTAATTTCCATGGGCGTATTTGTTATACATGTTAATGGATTAGGCTAGTTTATATGCTAATGTTATATATAATTTCTCTATGCTTGTGCATCTTGGATGTTGAGAACAAGTTGCATGCATCAATATTTTAGTCATGAGCTCAACCTTGGTCTTCTTCGGATGTCCGAATGAGGTATGTTTTATCCTTCTCTTGTTAGCATTTCTATTTATCTAGCTAGCATACTTGAGTTTAGAGTTGATTTATGGGTGTCGTTTTGTCTATTGTGGTTTACCCCTTTCCATAGATATTTTCATCCTAACATGAAGTTATCAATACTTTACCTCGAGTGATAGTGGTGTGGAAAGGTCCCCTCAATCATAGTCGGAGAAGCAGAACTACTTCTAGTTCCAATATGGTGAATCAAGACAATACATCGTGGTTACCTATATTCCATGGAGCGATAAAAGATGATGCAACGCAACATTGGTTCACTTGTGAAGCAATATGGTCTGCGAAGAGGGTTATAGATGATGTGATGAATATCGTGCAGTTAAATACTACATTTAGGGATAGAGCCTTGACATGGTACATGAAATACAAGGTCACTGTGCCAGTGGCACATGTGAGGTCCCTAGACGAGATCAAGCAGGCTATGCCTCAGGAGTTTTAAAAGTTGAAGTTTGAGTCTCAATGTATAACAAAGATCAAAGAAATCAAATAAAAGGAATGAGAGACCATTTGGGATTATGACTAGAAGTTCAATATTTTGTTGGATAGGATGACATTTCAGATCCATGACGTGCAACACAGAGAATAGTTCATTGTGGGGTCGCTCTCCCATATCCAAGTCTCTCTCACTCAACAAAAGGTTACGACTCAAGCCGAGGCAATTGAAATCGCATGCAACTGGAGGCTACACTGAGAGGCACATAAACATCGGTCGGGTTGGAATAGGTGCAATTTCAATTGGCCAACCTAACAATTCAATTGCAAGATATTGCCAAAGATAAATTTGTGCATGAGCATGTATGGTTCACTAACTTCCGGTCAGAGGGGAAATGTTGAGATGAATGCACAGTCCTTCCAAATTATATGGAGATAGGCACGCCGAGTCCATTTCCATCCAGACAATCCGAATGGTGTGATATATACAGAAAGTAGGGACATGGTCCATCTCGCTATCCCACATTACAGAAGAATCAGACGATGAATCACACCCCATTATGTGAATTCTGTAAATTCGTTGGCCATGATGTCAATAGTTGTTGGTCCCTCTAGTTGATGCAAGATAACACTCGAGAAGCATTCAAAGTGCAATAGGAGAAAAATGGTGGTGAGAGAGGTGACACAAACAAGGGAAGATATCAAGGATGACCCTAAGGTGGATATGGGTGTCGTCATGGCCAAGGATATGGTGGCGGAGGAGGTAGACCCCCACATGTTTTAATTGTGGGGAAATTAGTCATGTCTCATGGTTTTGTACTAATTCACACGTACTCTGCACCTATTCTTACAGTCATGAACATGATACAAAATACTATATCGACTTGTTGAAGAAGTGAGAGTATAAGAAGACGAAATATAACATGGTGCATGTCAATCCACATATGAAAAAAAAAAGAACGGGGAAGAAGATGGTTGAGTTGTAACCCATGGAGGGGCCAAGATAGGAGGATAATTAGAGCATGGTGAAGGCTCGGGTCAATTATTGGATGAGAATATCTATAAGACACCCCATCCCCCCTAAGTTTTATGCTGCTCAGTGGAAGTAGTTTCTACGTGATGCGTAGAGGGCCATTGAAGAAGAGAGAATGCGTAGGGAGATGCAATGTGCAACTCAAAGGCATATAGAAGAGGAACATATCCAGGAAGAGGTGAAAAGAGTGACATAAAGGTCAGTGGAGGAGGCACAGATCTGTGAACAGGTGAAGTAGGTGATGTAGAGGTTGTTGGAGGAAGCTCGTGCACGCGAAGAATTGCAATGTGTGACACAAATTTATTTGGAGGAGGCTCGCATGCGCAAAGAGATCCAACACATGACCCAAATATCGATAAAATAATCATGTAGGAAAACTATGCTCCGATACACTGATCAAAAGGCATATTAATAACATCACTAGGAGGAGTTGCAATGCACAATGCACATAGAATCCTTATGCGACCTAGGTCACATGGCATAAGCCAAAGATCAAGTCAATACCTTCTTGCATTATTGTTTGCATTTGATTAGAGATCTGAAGGTTTCTAGTAATTTAATCTAGATGTTGACTGCTTGCATGAAGGAACAAGGAAAATACATCACCATATCAACTCCACTACCTGAAAGGGATGTTTTCCAGGTCAACATGAAAAAGCATGTTGGCCATGAATTTAAGATGACAATAGAGATCGCTGGTAATGATATGGATGGGGTCATGTTGGATTTGGGATCCGATGTGAACATGTTACCTACGAAGTCTTTGGAAGAAATGGGTAATCTTTAGTTGGTTTGGTCACTCATAAAGCTCTGGTTATCCAACCAGTACAAGGTTTATCCCATAGTCTGGCTGGAGCAAATTTAAGTGAATATTGAAGGAGGGAAATCAAAGTCCAACTTTGAATTCATCAAGATAATGGATGAGTCTGATCCCTATCTTGCATTATTGGGAATCGAACGGGCCTTTGAAAATAATTCATTGTTGAAATTAACGAAGAGGCATATGTCCTTTGAAACAGACACCCTGTGTGTGGTCGCACCATTGGATCCATATGAGGGAAACCGATACAACTATCCCATAGATGATGATGCATGGATTTCAGCTATTGAAAACATCTACAAAGTCACAAGGTGCATGGAGGAATACATAGACACCACCGCAAATGGAGAATTAAATTGGAGGAGTCTCAAGTCTTATGACAAATATTCTGAGGATGCATTGGATAGATGGAAGAAAAATATTTATGGGGTGTCAACAAGGAGATGCACATGAATCATGAAGGCAATGTGATAGATCATATCTGAACTTTCTGATGCCTCGCGGTTTAATGACATTGGATTAGTGGAGAAATTCCTGGTACAAATTGAGACAATTGTTCCCACGCATAAAAGACTTCAGGCCATGGATTTCATGGTTCGAGGAACCCCAGAAAGGTGGTGGAGGACCCAACTCCCAACTATCCAAATTTGGGAGTAGGTCGTCGAAATTATAAAGGTTTGGTTCCAACCTATCGTCAAATTTGACCTAGCTAACCGATATAAGGGCAATGAGTACCCTCAGGAACATATATTATTCTGTGAACAACTCTAGACTACTATGAACATCCCTCAATCCCAATGGGTCCATAAATTGTTCGATACCCTAGACATGGTCCCTTAGAGAGGGTTCATTCAGGAGGAACTCCGAAGGAAAACAAGTGAGTGGACCCATATGAGCTCCTAGTTTCTTATGACCTTCTGGTTCACTGTCGGCAACCCAGTTCTCAGTGAGGCCCTTGGTCGGGAAAAAAAAAACATTTTTCATTGGAAGCCTAAGGTCTCCGACCCTAGGGTGGTCTGCTCATACCACCAACTGTTGGATAAACTTAAAGAATCCATACATTGTTGGAAAGTTTACATGGAAACTATTTATGATGAAGACCCCTGCAACATCTAGATCACATAATCCGAAGGGGAATGGACACTGAAGGGAAATGAAACTGAGATAATTGCATTGAACTATAATGGGACCCTATAGACTAAAAAGAACAGTATCGGGACTGAAGAAGCACCCAAGATGGCCATTATTGGAGACTATTGGGATTAGGATATGGTCACTTAGGTCGTTGATCTCCTCAAATAATATGAGGACTTGTTTCCTCATAGATTTTTTGAGATGAAAGGCATTGCAGAATATTTGGGAGCTATGAAGATCCAACTCAAACCCAATGTCAATCTAGTCAAGAGAAGACCATGCCACCTCAACCTGAAATACAAAGGAAAGGTGAGAAAAGAGCTTGATCGAATGTTGGAGGTTGGGATCAGTGTCTCTGTCGAGGAATCTTACTGGATTAATCCCATGGTTGCGAAACCTAAAAAAAACCATGTAAATTCGTATCTGCATCGATTTCCAGAGTCTCAATACAACATGTGTCCATGATCCTTTTCCAACCCCCTTCACAAACGAAGTCCTAGAAAATGTTGGTGGCAGAGAGGCTTCTTCCTTCACAGATGGTTTCTATGGATATCATCAAGTTCATATCACAGAGGAAGATCAAGCTAAAACCACCTTTACAATTGGATGGGGATCCTTTTCATATACAATTATTGCCTTTGGCTTAAATAATGCCCTCATGGTGTTTTCTTGCGTAGTGGTCATAACCTTCAAGGAATTTATCCACAAATTCCTTGAGGTATACTTTGATGCCTAGAATGTGTTCAATCTATTAAAAGGGAACATACAATCCCTTTGATTGATGTTGGATCAATGTTTCCAACTACAAATCTCTTTGAATTTGAAAAATGCATCTTTTTTACACCCTTTGGTATATTTTTGGTCCATGTCGTGTGTAAAGATGACCTACTCATGGACCCAACTAAAATTTCTTCCATCTTGGACATGGTGGCCCCTACTTAAGTTTGAAGCATGCGCAGAACCCTGGGACATACATGATACTACAAACACTTCATCAAGAACTATGCTTAGATCATGGTCCCTTTGGAAATATTGTTGTGGAAGGATATTAAGTATGAAAGGATGCCATAATGTCAGCAAGCCTTCGATACCCTCAAGGAAAAAATAGTTACTATGCCCATTTTGATTTTCCTAGGTTTGTCCAAGCTCTTCGATGTCCACATCGACGCTTCTTCCATTGCACTCGATGCCATTATTTACCAACCAGGAGAAGGCCATATTGATCATCTAGTATACATAAGTAGCCAAAATTTATTAGATAATGAAAAAAACTACACCACAACCGAGTGCGAGGGCTTGACTATGGTCTATGCCTTGCAAATGTTCCTCCACTACTTACTGGGGTCCACCTTCAAATTCTTCACTGATAATTTTTCTCTCAAGTATTTAGTTAAAAAACATGTATTGGGTGGTCATATCTGCCAGTGGTTGCTACTATTTCAGGAGTTCGACTTTGAAGTCGTCATTAAACCAGGAAAAAAAATGTGGGGCCAGATAACCTATCGCTGATTGAGACAAGGGAAACTTCTAAGATCCTCGACAATGACCTTCCAGATGTGAAACTCTTCCACATGGAATTTGTACCTAATCAATTGGAAAAAATCATAGAATTCCTCATCGTTGAACTGACACCTAAGGAATATACTTCTGTGCAACGACGTCAAATGGTGACCCACTGATCCAGGAGGATCCAGGAATGATCACATAGGTCCAGGAGGATCCAGAATATCCACATAGGTCCAAAATGGTTCAGAAAATCTCAAAATTCAAATGTCCCAAATTCTCTCACAAACACCATCAATGTGTAGATCATGTCATTATCTTTCCAACTATGCAAACGACAAGTCAAACATAGTTCGTATGAAAAATTTATGAGCGGTCAAAGTTCCACCCAAACTTGGAAAAAGGTCAAAGAGAAAAGTAAAAAGGGTGACATGTGTCACCACTGCAAAGGTGACATTTGGCACATGATTGTACAGGTGATGTGTCACATGATTTTTTGGCAGCTAATTGGGAAAGGTACAATCCAAGTGCTCAAATCATATACAAGTAGCAAGGGATAGATAATGAGAGGTCACCATGTGACGACCCCCCATTGGAAAATATTGGTTAGTGTTTACCAAAATACTATGGGAGTCTACAAGGGTTGAATTCATGACCTCCCAAATTCTTAAAATAGCCTCCACTACCATCACACCATCACATAAACCTTAACCTATCTATGACACAAATTGCATTTAAATTTGTATTAAAGTTTGAATGGACAACAAAAGGGCTGAGGGCCTAAGCCCTCGACCTGAGCTCTTGGTTCATTTTATACCATATAACCATGCTATATTCGTGTGAGGTTGCTAATACATATGTTACTTATAACATATGGTTTTAACCATATGTTAAACGGTTAAAAAAAAACAACAAGATATATGGCGGTCGGTGGGGCTTGAACCCTCGACTTGCATTATATAACCACAATGTTTTAACCAATGAACCATGTATTTGTTTTGTTAAAACAAGCCAACCATTTTGTATTTAAATCCTGCCAAAAATTTCAAAAATTGGTTAAGGGGCATGACCTATTTAATGGCGTGTGACCTGAGGTTATGGGAGGACATTATTTTATATAGATCCATGTCTCGAAGTGTGTGATGAGAGTACAAGAGATTTGACATTGAATGGAAAAGTGTGCCACAGAGTTCTGGCATGGAAATGTAAGAACTTTATAGTCATTTTTCATGATTTTTCACAAGGAATCCAATGGTGCATTCCATTTCTGCATTTGAGCAATGTGTAAAAAGGTCATTGTAAAACAAAAACATTGAGCATCAATAAAGAGGTATCTATTGGAAGTGGACCTAGAGAGGTAGCCCAAATTGGGTGAACTCCCTTATCCAACTTGTGTATGTGATTTCGTTATTGTTGTTCATTTCAAGGTCAATTATTTGCAAGTTATCTATCATTAAAGTGTGAATGGTTAGATAACTTTTTTTCATGTAAATTGTAAACAGTCAAACAATCATTATTATTTCGAGGATCAAATAGATGTTTATGTGTAATGAAATTAATCAACATCTAAGGATTTTTATAATCAAGTTGGTATCAGAGAAGGTTTGGCAAGTGTTTGCAAGTGAATTCTTACAAGAGCCAAACTCAAACTTTGTAAAGGAAAACTTGCAAGTTATAAGTCTGAGATTGGAAAACAATTTCGATGACATAAGATGGCTTCTGAAAAAGGAGAAAAAAAATATCAACCCATGAGCCATGAAGAGATCATAGCTACGCTTCAATAATTGAAATAAACAATATAACACACTAAAAAGGTAAATTTGGAAAAAAATAACAAAAAAAAAATGTGTTTATCATGAATGCACCGAAATATACAACAAAAAAATGAGCGAGAATTTTAGTTTTTGTGTTTATAAAGGAAAACCCTATTCATTATTTTATTTGTTTTCTAAAATTTAGAAAGGATGTTTGTGAAACAAAGATTTATCAACAAATATTTCAGAGTGGGTGGCTTTCTTTTGAAGAGCCAAATTCGAGGGGGATTATTGTAGATCACATAGAAATTTGTAGAGGATAAATTTCAGATATATGATTTCAATCTATTAATCATATTGATCATTCTAATATTTGTTTCAAACAATTTTCAGTGCATTCCCAAACAAAAAAATGGATTTCATAGTTACCTTCAGTATTGGAACCACTAATTTCCTCACTATTGTTTTTGCTTTCTCCTTCTAGATTTCAAAAGAATATTTTTTAAGCACAATTTCTTTATAGGGCTTGTTTATTTATATATGAGTGTTTCGTATCCATTGAAATGCAACCACTCATTGCATTGGATCCCAAACCATGTTGTCACTATCATTTAAAAAAAAAAACATCTTAATGGTGACCAATGCACTTTATACATAGTATGCACACTGACGTGTGTTTGTTTGTAAACACCACCACTTTATTTCAATTCGAAATATTCTTAAAAAATCCTTTTCACAGTCGATGGTGCGCATTTTACCTAACTATGCACCGCGGCATATTGTTTACAAGCCTCAATGTTCAGTTTAAAATGAAAAATTTACTATTTTTATATGGAAATCACCATATCTTAATTTTTTCACTACTCTACGGTGTGTAATAAACAATACTTATGAAGTCATGCTTTTCTTAATTCATAAAGCACCGACTAAATACAAAAATTTGTAAAACGTTTTCAATTTCAAAATGTCATCGTTATACTGTATCAGTGCATATATGTATGGTTGACGCATCGGTGCGTATAAATATTGTTGACACCCCAATGTGTATTATCTTCATATACGCACCGAGATCTTATTTAAAAAAATAATAATTTTATTTTTATTTTTTAGGAGATTTTGAAAATTCCAAGTGACAAACATGGGGAAAATCAAGACATGTCAATAGGGATGTCCAAAATAGTGCAGAAGGATATGTTAAAATAAATGAACATAATTGCACCACAAGAGGATCCATCCCAACTACAAAGTGCATGAGAGGTATGTAATCATTTATTTATTCTTTTATGTACAATGAATTTAAGTATCGCGTGAAATACTATTTTTCAATTGATTTGTTGCAGAAAATAAAAACAAATAGAATCCATTCAACACATAAGATAGGACGACAAGGAATAAAAGGGTTGATTGCAAATTTTGTGAGTATTTATGTTTTTGACCTTTCTTAATATTTCATGTTTTTTGTGATCTTTATATTTAAATAATTAATTTACACTTGTCCATGGATGTCTTCTACTAGGTGCTAGCATACAAAGATGAGCCAACCTATGAATTGATTGTTGGGTAGGTATTATATTATTTTCATGTGTGTGTGGGGGTGCATTGTATTTGATGACTATGTCTGAATATCCCTATTTTAGCATTTTTTTCGCTATTTTTAGCAATTTTCTAAATTAATCTCAGATTAAGGGATTAGGGTTTTGGTAGATGTGGAATACCTAAAATTTTGTATATATTGTATTGTGAATGGTCAAATTAATACAATGAAGGGTCGAGAGTTGTGGCACTAAGGAAGGCTAGTTTTCTCTCAGTTAAGGGTTTCCAATGTAAATCTTTGTGTACTATGTGTATGAGCCATTGATTAATTTATGTTTTGCTTAAGAATATGTATGCATTGCTTTACTTCACATGCTTAAAACTTACATGTGGTATCAGAGAATGTTTTTTTCTTCAGGGGGATGCCTTTGATGGTGAGAGTTTGGATTGGTTTTAATAGGTCTTGATAGATCAAGTTTATCTTGTAATGTCCCTTTCCCATTGACGACTCCATGAGGAGAGACTAAGTAGCTTATACTGGTTCTCGTAGGCTATAGTCGGAAGAAAAAGGGAACAAAATAATTATTTAATGTCATTTACCGGAAAAGCCTAAGTTGAAAGTGACATTAATTAATTAAAGAGGTAAAAAAGGTGTTTTAAGTGACTTAAGTGGTTATTAAATCAAAACTTAGGGAAAATTCAGTTAATTAATGAAGTGAATGAGAAATTAGATGAGAAGGGATATAAAAGGAGAAAAGTCGACTTAGTTCCTCATTATCCAGATTATGAATTGGAAATTAGAACCTAGAGAGGAGTCAAGTGACTTCCTTCTTGTTTTGTGGATTTATGGATGAAGCCACCACCATTGACATAGTTCGGTGTTGAGAGACACACCCTAGTCCATCAGGAGGATCACACAAGTTTTTCATCGAGCTACAAATTAAGATCATAGCAACAAAGAAACCCAATACAAGTCAATGAAAAAATAATCCAGTTGTAGCGCGAGGTTTTGGAGAAGATTTATTAGTAGTCAGGGGTCGCTAGGCCCAACCAGGAAGGGAGAGTAAAATTCCTTTTGAACCCATTTGAGAGGAGGCTAGGGAACTTTCAGTGAGATAGATCTCATAATTTTTTAATAGGTACAACACCCAGATCATGACATTTCATTAGTTTGTAGTGCGTGGGGGTTTTAGCATCTGTTCGAGGTTCCGACAGTGCAAGAAAGATCCATATTCCCATATATGTGGTAGGGGAAGTGTGATAGGGATTAGGGAGATCCATTTGAGACAAATCTCATCCCGTTCACATGAGTATTTCTACTAGGGTGAACTTTGTAGTATTATGCAACAGTTTTGTAGCACATTTTTGGTTGCATGCAGTGCTTCCTTCCGTGCATGTAGTGGATCTACCTTGCAGATATCAGATCCATCCATCTATCATCGTTATTGGTATTTTCTAGTATATTTTTTTATATTCCAGTTAATATCGAACGATATAAAGATCTAGTTGAAGATATTTGTTTGAGTTTTTGCATATTGTCTTACATTGTATGTTATTTTGCTTAATAAAATTGTTGAGTTGGTTATGGATCCAAATATATTTGCATGCACTGTACAAAACTATTAAACACAACAAAATGCATCCAAAAAACTTTTGAAACTCAACCAAAAATCCTAGTGCATTAGATCTGTAGTTAAAAACCCGAGATTTAGCAGTCGATATCACAATCCGAGGATCATGTGAAGAAGCTCTTAACTCATGACCCCATAATTCAGGGAATAAGTGAAGAATACCCAGAGGGAAGAGGTCACATCGGGGATGAGTACATTTAGTACCATAGGGGTCACAATAGAGATAGAAGGGACAAAAACATGAGAGACTACATTCCCTTCCATATCCATTTAGATATAGAGCTAGAGACAGAGGAAAGAGACATAGATCATATCAGTTCAGGGTCAGAGGTCGAAATAGAAAGTAAGATGGGTGACAGACACAATATTCTGGAGTATAAGGGAAAATCCCTAGAGGCACCTTACGACAATACTTAGGATATTTTGAATGATATCGCTAGAGGGAAATTGGACATGATGAACGTCATAACAGATATGGAAATCAATACATGGATGATCCAAAAATGTTTGGGCACGACTGGTGAAAACATAGAGGGGGGAGAGAGTGGTTCCATGGGACACCAGGGAGGTGGAGCCAGTGGGTCTAGTGGGAACCCAACAGGGTCAAGTGGACACCAGACACCCACTCACACCTATATCTTAGCGGGGGAAATTCCTAGGCCACTATTTCCGCAGTTCCAAGGGGAACAACAGATTGGACATTGAGGACAAGGTAAACAAATAGGATAGGCCGGAAAGGGGAAGGCATGCTAGAGATACTCGGTTGTAGCGTACATGAAATATTACTTGGAATTGGGGAAAAAGTTCCATGCAAACATGATCTTGATGGACTACTGCTCGATCAGATATCAAAACAGGCTCATGGAGGCTCAGAGGGGTAACATTCAGTCGTAGAACATGGATTTTATCAAGAAAGTGGGGAAACTTGCCATTCCTTCTTTTGATGGTTCTAATAAATGTTCAGATCATGAATGGGTGAAAAATATTGACACATAATTCAAGCTTAATCATATGATAAATACATAGGTGATAAGCTTCGCTACATTACACTTGGAGGTGGAATCCCGTGAGTGGTGGTATCACAGATTAGTGACCTTGGGTCATAATCACATCACATCCTATCGGGAGTTCATTGAGAGACTGATAAAGAGGATTGATCGGAGGGATCCAAAGCTCCATTTCAGAGATTTGACACAACTACGATAGACTGGAACAACTGAGTCCTTCGTTACAAAGTTCCAGAGAAATTTTGTAATGATGATCGATATTTATGAGCATAGATTAGTGATTCTCTGTAATGAGGGGTTGAACGAACCATTAAGAAGTTGGATGAAATCCTTCAAAACTCGCACCCTTTAGGATTCCATTATGCGCACCAAATATATGGGAGAATCAATGCAAAAAACAAAAACCTTCTCAAAACCCTTTGTTCCACACAAATACAAGGATCAAAGACCCCCTCAAAGGGATTGGAAAGGAACAGAAAAACTGGTTGATGAGACTAGGTGTGATCTTATGAGGAATATGTTGTGCTTCACTTGCATAGATCCATGGGTTCCAGGACATAGATGCATGGGAAAGGGAAAGATCCACTACATTGAGGTGGAATCAAATAATGATGATGAGGAGGGGGAGATCATACCCACACTAGACAATTCTTCTTTTGGTTCAGAGGAGGAACATGCACATGAAGAGGGACAACCTCCAAAGACACTCCAGCCGAAGGTAGTACCTTAGTCATGTGGGAAGGAAAAAACATGAGTACCGACGAAGGGTGGATTCATAGAAACTCTTTCGGGAGTACCTAGGTATGACACCATTAGTCTCAAGGGACTCATTCATGGAAAACATATTACAACACTAGTGGATGGTGGGGCAACCCATAAACTTATAGATACAACATTAGTATCCAGGAGAGGGTTACAAACTGAGGAGTTTGAGGGATTCGCAGTATCAGTGGTAGATGGATACACCATGACTTGCTTGGACAGGGTATCAGATATGGAAGTTAAATTAGGTAACTACACCATGAAAAACACCTTCTATGTAGTTGAATTATCAGAGACTGATACGGTATTGGGCATTCAGTGGTTTCACTCACTGGGCGAGATTGGGTTCAATTATCAAACCATGATGATGAGTTTCAAAGATACAAATGGGTCAAAAGTGGTATTGAGGGGCATGTCTACAGGAGCACCCAAGAAAGTATGGACAAAGAGGATGGAAAGGATTTTCAGACATAGGGATGTGGTGTATGTTTTCGATTGTTTAATTACCACCGAGAGGGATTCATATGGTAGAAAAAATTATCATCCAGAGATCAGGGTACTTTTGAGTCAGTATGAGCCGGTATTTTGGTTTATACCAGCGAGGCAACCACTAGACAGAGGATTTGAGCACACTATTGAGTTAGAGGAAGGGTTGACACAAGTGATCACCACACCCTACATATATCCTAAGAGATTCAAGGAAGATATTGAGAAAGAAATCAAGGACTTGCTTGAGATGGGGCACATAAGGCCCAACACTAGTCTGTTTTCTTTGTCTATAGTGTTGGTCCTGAAGAAGGATGGAATGTTGAGAATGTGCCTAGACTATTGTGCACTCAACAAGAAGACCATCAAAAATAGGTACCCCATTCTGCGTATAGACAAGTTTTCAGATGAGTTACATGGGGTAATCTTCTTCACCAAGATAGATATTTGCTCAGGTTACCATCATATTAGCATCAGAGAGAAAAATATTGAGAAGACAACTTTCAGATGCCATTTTGGGAATTTCAAGTTATTTTTCATGCCCTTTGGGTTGATCAATGCACCATCAACCTTCCAGTATTGCATGAACCATATTTTTAGGGGACAGTTGCAGAGTGCTTTTTTGGTCTTCTTCGACGAAATCCTAATATACAATAGGACTTGGGAAGAACATTTGGCACACTTAGATGAGGTTATGAGAATTATGCAGTCACAATCCTTATATGCCAAATAATATAAGTGTGAATTCATAATGAGAGAGATTATGTACCTAGGCCACATTATCAACGAGTAGCCCCACAAGTACACCAGGAAAAGATCAGGGTCATTCTTGATTGGCCAACACACAAGAACATCACAGAGTCAAGGGGATTCTTTGGGTTATGTAGTTACTATAGGAGGTTCGTGAAATGGTTCTCATAGTTGGGGGAACCACTCACCGATTTGAAAAAGAAAGGGGCTTTCCACTGGACCGAGGCATCCATACGAACTTTTGAGAAAATGAAAGAGGTCATGAGCACATGAAAAATTCTAGCACTTCCTGATTTTTCGTAGCCCTTTTTCTTGGAGTGCAATGCATCAGGAGAGGGGATTGGAGCAGTATTGATCCAAGGTGGTCACCCCATAGTATTTGAGAGAAGGAAGCTCAGGGAGTTAGAGAGGCTCTATCCTATCTATGACAAATAAATGTTGGCTATCATGCATTCCTTAACAAAGTTCAGACAATACTTAGTGGGAAACAAATTCATGTTGAAGGTTGATCACAATAGCTTGAAGTATTTATTCGATCAGAAATACCTCAGTGAGACACAACAAAAATGGGTTTCGAAGGTCCAAGCCTTTGACTTCAGCATTGAGTATGTTAAAGGAAATAGGAACGTCATAGCATATTCCTTATCCAGGAGGATATAAAGTTGTTCATTGATGGACACATCTATGGATTGGAAGGCACAATTGCTGGTAGAATATTACAAAAACAAATTCACCTGTGAGGTGATGGATTGGAAAGTGGTAGATGAGAGATACCGAGTCCTAGATGATGCCATCTTCTACAAGGACAGGCTCTACTTAGTTCTAGAATATACATTAAAGGAAAATATTCTGAAGGCCAGTCACGATTCACCATTAGAGGGGCATCATGGGTACTTCAATACATATAGGAAGATCAGGGATAGATTCTAATGGAAGGGTCTCAAGGATGATGTATTGAGACGTGTTCGAAAATGTATGAATTGTCATTAGAACAAGTCTGAGCAGACCCACCTGACAGGGTTACTTCATCCTCTACCCATTCCAGAGCAGAAATGAGAGAGAATCTCCATGGACTTCATCACAGGACTATGTATGGTGTAAGGTAGGGACTGTATTTTTGTGGTTGTCAATAGACTAACCAAGTTTGCACACTAATTTGTGATACCCACTAAGTATAAATCCACCCAATTGGTATATTTATTCTTCAGAGAGGTTTTCAGACTGCATGGGTTTCCAGGAAGATAGTCAACGATAAACATGGGCGCTTCATCGATGCATTTTTGCAAGAGTTGTTCAGTATGGTGGGCACCGAGTTGGCTACAAGTACTAGTTACCATCCACATACTGATGGATAAACACAGATAGTCAATAAATGAGTGGAAGGGCACCTGAGGAACTATTTAGGGGGCCAACAATGCATGTGGGTAAAGTGGCTCCATATGAGGGAGTACTGCTATAACACGACATATTATATGTCCATCAAGATGACACCATTCAGATCCTTGTATGGGTACGATGCATCATCATTTATGGAGACAATTTTTGGGGACAATAGGGCTCCCAGAGCCAAATATTGTATAGAGGAGAGTTGGGATATTCTCAAAATCTTGAAGGAAATTATGTAGACAACATAGAATAAACATAAAGTATAAGATGACCAACATAGAGTAGAGCACAAATTTGAGGTGGGGGATTTGGTATTTATGAGATTAAATCCGTACAAAAAGTATTCTTTGAAGAAAATAATAGAAGAAAGATTGAAACCAAGGTTCTATGGACCTTACCAGATCACCAGGAGAGTAGGAGAGGTGGTCTATGAGCTAGAGCTACCAGAGGGTATTAAGATCCACAATGTGTTTCACGTTTCTTGCCTCAAGAAGGCAGTGGGACAAAAAGTTACTACTTCAGAGGATTTGCCATCATTGAACAAAGAGGGTCATTTAGAGTTGGTGTCAGAGGAGGTTCTAGAGAACAGGGAGCACAGGTTGAGGATTTATCAGCAATCATAGGTCGCTAGGCCCAACCAGAAAGGGAGAGACAAATTCCTTCTGAACCATTTGAGAGGATTCTAGGGTTCTTCCAATGAGACAGATCTCGTTATTTTTTGATGGGTAAAACAACCAAATCATGCCATTTTATCACTTTATAGTGTGTGGGGGTTTTAGCATTCGTCTAGGATTTTGACAATGCAGCAGAGAGCCAACTTCCCATATTTGTGGTAGGGGAAGTGTACTAGGGATTAGGGTGACTTATCTGAGATATATCTCAGCCCATTCTGACGAGTATTACCACAAAGATGAACTTTCCAGTCTTCTGCAACACATTTTTGGTTGCATGCAATGCTTTCTTCCGTGCATGCAGTGGATCTACCTTGTAGTTCTCATATACATCCATCTATCATCGTTATCATTATTTTCCAGTATCTTGTTTTATATTCCAGTTAAGATCGACCTCTATAAATATATAGCTAAAGAGAGTTATTTGAGTTTTCACATATTTTCTTATATTTTCCATTATTTTTCTTAATATAATTGTTGAGTTGGTTATGGATCCAAGTCTATTTTCATGCACTGTATAAAACTATTAAACACAAAAAATGCATTATGAAACCTTTTGAAACTCAACCAAAAAACCTAGCGCATTAGATATGTAGTTACAAACCCCGGAGTTAGTAGTCAATATCTCAATCTGAGTATAGAGAGATATTACATATCTTGGGTTTGTGATAAACCTGGGTTCAATGGGAGCTTTGCAGTGGTAATTTGTGTGTTGCAAGAGAATGGTGAGTAGTTCTAGAATCGAGATTGAGAAGTTCAATGGCAAAAAAATTGATCTATGGAAGCTCAATATGGAGGATCTTATTGTAGACAAATAATAATGGATCACATTGGATCCTAGTACACAACCTACTAGCACACAACCTATTAGCACACAAACTACTGGTACACAATCTATTGTTACACAAACTACTAGTACTCAATCTACTAGAATGTTGAAAGAAGATTGGGAGAATCTAGATGTAAAAGCAAGGAGTACAATCAGACTCTTCCTGGAAGATTCAGTGTTACTGAACGTATCGGGAGAATCTACAACCAAGGAACTATGGGAAAAAATGGGGAATTTGTATCATTAGAAGTCCCTGGTAAACAAGATGTTTCTTCGTAAGAAGTTGTATCATCTTAGGATGGAAGATGGAGATTTTGTGACAGAGCATCTAAATTCCTTCAATACTTTGGTAAGTCAACTTGGATCTGTTAATATTTCACTTGCAGAAGAATATAATTGTATTAATTTGTTATGTTCTTTGCCAGACTCCCGGGATAATCTGGTTGTAGAAATTGGTAGTACCACTCAATCTACATTGAAGTATGAGGATGCAGTTTCATCCTTGTTATCATAAGAGATGAGGAAGAAAAACATGGATAATCATATTTCATATGATTTATCTGTAAGCATTCATCCCCAATATAGGAATAAAACTAAGTCTTCAGGGGTGAGATCTAAATCTAAAGGCAGGTCTAAATCCCAAGGAAAATATTTGAGGAAATGTTGGAAATGTGATAAATTTGGAAATTATAAGAAATATTGTAGGTATAAGAATGTTTATAAATCAAATGGATTATCTAGGAGGATCTCAGTGGTCACTCACCTTTTCCAACTGGCTCAAAACAATTTTTTGACAAATTACTATTTTTAGCAGTTTTTCGGTTCCCAAACGATGTTTTTTCATGATCATGCACCTTGATGAAAGCCTAAGGATTTGATTCAGACCCATAATTTAATATCCTCATCAATACCTTTTGAACGAGCTATCATGCTCCCTAAATGGAGATCGTATGCAAAAGTTACGACCCCGGGAAGTTGATGTACTAACTTACCCCAATGGGGCCCACATGACTTTTGGCGCTTCATCTCCTAGGGTTAGGTTTTTGGATGTCTAGGGTTTTGGAATTCATTTTTTTTTTTTAATTCCTTTAGATTCTCATCATACTCATCTTCTTGCGAATGAGCATAGTTATCACATCTCTTCTCAAAGATAAGCTTCCACCATTCTAGCAAGCTTGTTTTCAGTCTGCATTTTACAGTTTTCAACATATTTATTATTTAATAGAAGTCAAGTTTTACCGTATCTTTGTTATTGTTTAGTTTGTCTCTATGTTAATATTATAAATATGTGGTTTCATTTCGTTCCGCTCATAAATCCGGATCAGTGGTATCAAAGTGGTTTGCTCCTTGTTTTTTTTTAATGCATGTCCTCGACACGGTTAGGGTATAGAGAGTTGGGTCTCGAGCTTGTTTCTATTGAGGAAAAATACTCTTTCATGCCCAAGAAACATTTCATGGAAGCAGAAAATAAATACGACGGGACAAGAGATCGTTTCAAAATGCTGCTCGAGAAATCCCTTGAGTGACAGAGGAATGAGATGATGGACAACTTTGCACAAATCCTTCAACGAATGCCAACAAAAGACGCATCCACCTCAAGTGGAGGCACTGCCCCCTTCAAGATACAAATAAATTTTGATATTCTTATATTTTAAGGTCAAATAGATATGGATGTCATAGATAATTGGTTAAACCTTCTAGAAGGGTATTTTTTTGTCCATAATTTTTTCGATAGGGAAAATATTACATTTGCGCTCCTCAAGGCCATCCCTCGTGTCAAAGATTGGTGGGAGACTTTCTGTGAGGAAAAGGAAATATATGGATCCACATTATTTGTAGTTGCACCCACTTGGGGTTCCTTTAGGGATGATATTAAGGAACAATACTACATGTTGTAAGCTATGACGATTTATATACAAGATGGACCACACTGCGACATGAAAGAGACCAAACAGTGCCAAAGTTCACCAATGTCTTCCATACCTTTCACACCAAGTTGGGTATTAAATATTATGACCGATATCTGGTGCTCAAGTACCACGATGGTATGCATAGATACATCTAGACAAAAATGTATTTTTTTGACATCTCATCCTTGGGTGCGTCCTATCGATATGTCATCAAAATAGAGAAGAATCTTAAACAAAAGACACGCTCGTTTGGGTCTGGGAATCCCTCACAACATAAGCAGGGAAAGGGAAGCCCCAACCCACAGAACAAAGGATAAAGCAAAAATGGGAAACCTCAGAAAAACTATTCCAATCCATAAGAAAATAAAAACAATGGGAAGACGAAGAAAGATATCAGGAAGTGGTGTGACTTCCATAAGATCCCTTGGCATAACATTGTTGATTGCCTCTCAAAGAGGTCATTCATGGATGAGGTAAAAGCCTCTGAATCAGATCCGGGTTCCGACTCTAATTCATAACTAGAAAAGGGGAGACATATCATTGACACGAAACCTAGTGCCACTGTTTCTACCACCAAGATCCATCTCGACGAACCTGATGAGCCAGAGGAAGGTGAGTTCCTCTTTCATTCACAAATGTGGATGAAAGGAACTCTACTACACTTTATCGTTGATAGTGTTATCTATAAGAAACTCATCTCAGCAAAGGTCATCAAGCAGTTAGCCCCATCGACAACGCCTGCTGGACCTTGACCAAGTTTTGAGGAACACTTGGTCATATTTGACCATTTTTGGGACTTCAACAGCTTGTCAAAGATGAAGTGCAAAGAGAAGCAGATATTGTGGAAGATAGACCCCCTTTTTGGGTTTTTGGGAATGTGTAATGGGAAAGGGATGTCGGCCCGTGGGTTTACCCACGCTTAGGCCCACTTTTGTAATGTATAAATAGATATCTAGGCGATGTAAGTAAAGGAGAAGATTATCCAAGGAATTAGTGCTAGAATTGATCTATGTGATTGACTTGTAGAGCTGAGTGCAAGTGTTGTAAGTGCTGAGTGCACAGGTTGTAAGGAGGCTCTGTGATAGATCTATCGATCTATGCAGAGTAGGGTTATTCGGAGGGAAACTGGTAAATCTATGTGGAAGGCTCACTCATATATCTATGAATGTCAATGGAACTTCGACAGAGGAAGATTTTGATATTATCAAATTTATTGAGGACAACGCCCCATTTACTATGTTACTTGGACAACCTTGGATTAAAAGAGATCAAGCAAGGAAGAAGAAAGAAGAAAAGGTTTTAGAACAATAGAGACAAGAGTTAAAATATTTCATGACCAGAAGGATCACGCAGTTGATTGAGGAACATGATAACAAATCAAAGCTATTTGACACTAGAAGCCCATATGTCAAAATTGAAAAAGAATTAGGGGACTCTTAGAATATTGGAGTATTTGTATCAGATATACACAAAGTAGTACCCCTGAGTCTTGGGAGAGAACCTCAGCAGCACAAAGTGACTATTCCCAAGGAAAATAAGAATCAGAACGGGAAGAGAACTATCAAGATGAAGCTCACGGGGAAGAAGGATAGGAAGCTAAGTAAAAAGAGAGCTAATATCGACAGGCTACAGAGGGTTCCAAAGGAAACCTCTCAGAAATAAACTTTGAAAAATTGGGGCATCGTCGGGATATCAGAACAATGACATAGGTCACTTCTCCATGGTGAAGCAATATAGCTATTGGAGGCCGATATATCTATTCGACTGCTGCTCCGAACGTATTGAAAATCATTGATGGCTCATCACCAGACCGTTAGACTGCACCATAAAAGACAGGACAAGAGTTAATGAAGCACCATATCTATTACAAACGATATGTTACAGAGTTACTTACTTATTCCATCACGCCATGAATGGAAGACACTTTTGCTAATTGTGAATTTGAGTTTGCAGACTACATGAATTGTGAACAGTGATTACTCCACTCTTACTCTCTACCCTATTAAAATACCTACATTATTTTGAGAAACCAAGATATTGATCCTGAGCGTATATGTCCGACGAATTTAGTGCAGTTGAAGAATATGTAAGAGAGGTACTCGCTAGCCTTAGAGCCGAAATATTCATGTCGGAGAGAGGATTGTCTACAGATTTACAGGCATCATTGATGAGAGGAGTGCAAGCCGCTCCGTCGACTACTCGAGCAGGAACATCCCAAGCCGATGCAGAAGGAAGAACCAAACATAAAGACGATATGGCCAACGTGAAGTTGGTTCCATCCATCCTACTTTCTTACACACCACCTTTGAGCGGCGCGATCAACAAAGACAGTGTGCCAAGAGACTTTGAATACACTCTAGTCACTACGTACCTACCGAAAGGGGTACGCACAGTCTGCATAGATCATGACAAGATTGCAGCATTGAAGTTTAGTGACTTCAACCTGGGGGATCATAAAGTTTACAACATGCTTTCCCCATACAATTACCTAACTAGAACCAAGGGAAAGAATTCAAAGATTGTCCCTCAATAATGGACGATGAACCTCGCATAGTCCACTCTGCTCAACGTTATGAAGATACCGCATTTAGACATACACCAGGAGGTGAATTCTTGTGTGAAGCGGTTTCTAGAGAGTTACCATGGAGGATACTTATGGTTAAACTATCGCATAACAGTTGATCCAACGCTGATCAATCGGATCACCAGGCTTAGCATGCAGGGCCCTGGTCCCCATGATTACTATCCTGGAAAGACCGCATATCACGCTCTTTCTCAGAAGATCAAAGAAGCTTATGGAGATGTTGAGAAAGGTGCGCGAGGCTAAAAGGTAGCTTCTATTGAAAGTGGTGCAGTGCACCTTGCCTGTCAACTGATCGCAGGGAAGTTGGTATGCAAGAATCGACCCACGCAAGTATCCAACTTTGTAGTCGACCTCGCAGGGAAGTGCGCGGAGGGACTATAGATGAACTGGGTGAAGTACTTGGTGAATCAACTAGAGATTGACTGCAAAGAAGCCTAGGATCAGGGGCATGAATTCCATTTTAGCTAGCTCTTGATACCTATAGCTTTCGTTGCATGGGAGCTATCGGAAGGTGCAACCTTCCCGGACATCGACCCCTTTGAACCAGTGGCTATGAAGTTCAGTACACTATGGTACTCAAATGATATGAACAAGCAGTGGAAATCCAATGTCGTCTTCCATACCTATTACACCCAATTGAAGCTCGCCATCCAATACAAGCCTCGCATGACCTCGAATACTTTACATAGGTTTCGACCTTTGATGAAGCTCAGTGAGGACCACCATTTCATATATATTACAACAAATGATGATGAGCACAAGGAACAACTTCAGTCTTATTATAAGCTAACAGAAGAAGACCTAGACGAGATCACCAAGGAATGGTCGACAACCCTCCTTATTTCAGCAGACCCCACAGAAATGTCTGACATTGATAGCCCAGAAGTTGTGAAGGATACACCTGGGCCCAGTAAGACAAAGAAAACAAAGAAGACGAATAAGGTTGAGGAAGTCCGGGATATAGACAACCTATCTGTGAGGACGGCTTCCATTACACCAGATCAAGGAGGTGATGGAGAAGACTTAGAAGAAGTCAAACAAAGACCAGAAGATGAAGTAGAAATCATAAAGAATAGGAAGGGTTCACCTTTGGAACCTTCCTCCGGGAAGAAATCGAAAGCACCCGTAAGTAAGATGCATACCACGCTCACTCCAGATCATTACTTCAGTTTACTCATCGCAACTATGAATGAAGCTATAGAAGAGATAGAAGAAAATAAGGAAGCTAAGCAAGAGACAATGTACAATAGAATTGAGATCGATATCCAAGGAGTGAAATAGGCACTTCAGTCTAGCCGCACAGTCTCCATTGTTCCCCTGCCAAAAGGAACAACAGAAGAGGGAGATGAACCAGTTCAACTCTACAAGATTGCTGACACAGTTGAAGTACGCCTTTGGAAAGCACAAGAATAAACAGCGCAGGCCACCCAGGCCTTAAAGCAAGCACATGAGGAAATTATCGAACAATGTTGAGCTGTGCAACAAGAGAAGGACACTCTCCAAGCAAAATTTGAAGAAGATAGAGCGAAGATCCAAAAAGAGAAAGAGCAGTTTCTTGCGAAGCATATTGGGATTGAAGAAGCATTCAATAGAGCATTTCACTCTATGATCGGCTTAGAGCAGAAGGTAGAAGACCCAATAGAATGCCAAGTGATGAAGCTTGTTGAAGTTATTCAGAAACTTCAACAAAGAGTCATGGAATTAGAGCTTCAGACCATACCAAGTACCTCTTAAGAAGTGCGGGACCAGCATGAAATGACTGCCTGGATAAAAGTAGAAAGGATTAAAGCACTCACTGAGGAATGACAATAGTTAAGTAGTAGAAGTGTGAAGATATATGAGAATCTAACCGAGAATCCATAATTGCATAAATTGGAGTCGCAGCTCCAGAAGGCGAAGCATGAATCTGAAAAGCTACAGGTGCAACTGAAGGCCCTATCACCCATAGAGAGAATGAAGCAATCTCACGAGCAACACATCGCCCAACAGTAGATCCATATGATCCAGATAAAGGTAATTATTTATAGATATTGAGAGCCAAGGAACAGAGCTGGAGCAGGTTGTGAATTCAACACAGCAACGCCTAGAAGGGCCGATGAATGACACACTCATTCAAGAGTTCACCGAGAAAGAGGTCATGGCACAACAGTAGGTCGAAGCAGCTCAAGCCCAGCTTGAGGCATTCAAAGCATAATTGATTAGACCTGAGTGACTCAGGACGAGTCACAGATGAGTGTTGGGGGCCTGTTGTCCCTTGACCAAGTTTTGAGGAACAGTTGGTCATATTTGACCATTTTTGGGACTTTGATAGCTTGTCAAATATGAAGCGCAAAGTGAAGCAGAGAGTGCGAAAGCTAGACCCCCTTTTTGGGTCCGTTTTGGGTTTTTGGGAATATGTAATGGGAAATGGATGTCGGCCCATGGGTTTACCCACGCTTAGGCCCACTTTTGTAATGTATAAATAGATATCTAGGTGATGTAAGTAAAAGAGAAGATTAGCCAAGGGATTAGTGCTAGAATTGATCTATGTGATTGACTTGCAGAGCTGAGTGCAAGTGTTGTAAGTGATGAGTGCACAGGTTGTAGGGAGGCTCTGTGCTAGATCTACGCGAGGAAGGAGGATTTGACAAGGTGCACGCAAATCTCCTGTCCTATGTGGAGTAGGATTTTGATAGCTCTGTGATGTAACCGGATTGACTGAAGCTAATAAAGAAGAAGAGTTGGAGGATGTAGCCCCAGGGTGGGGGTGAACCACATAAATCTGTGTGTTATGCTCTGTGCTTTGACTTGATGTGTTTACCTTTCCTTTGGCTAAGTTCTTTGATATATTTAGACTGATCTACTTATGATTTTCACTTCATTAGATGTGTATGGATAGTAGATCTGATATATATGAAGATGATTAGTGCTGATTTATTGTATCTGATCTATTTTACTATTTCTAAGTGCTAAATTACCTTATATCTAAGTGAATGCTACGAATCTTTGTGTTATCTGTGAAGTATAATAAGGGTAGGATATTGATGAATCATCAATGTTAAGTGCTCCATAAGAGATATAATCACATATCTGTGTCCCAGCTAAGGTTGAAGACACCTGAGTCTTGCAACCACCCCTGCCTCTACCTCGGGTGAGACTTCATTTGCTTCGCAGGTGTTGCCAAAAGGGCGGGTAGTTAGGGTTTTGTTGGTGTGTTGTTGTAGCGTTGAACCCTGGGTCTGCCCCTATGCCAACAACGCCGCACCCACATCCCTACACCATCAGATGGCTCCGTCAAGGAAGAGATATTTGTGTCAGGCAATAGTGCCACCTATCATATGGCATCAAACCATTCAAAGATGAGGTATTGTGTGATGTTTCTCCCCTTGAAATTTGTGATATTCTTTTGGTCCAACCTTATTTATGGAAACATCATGTTGTATATGAGTCTAGGCCTCATAGTGTTATTATTACTTTGGACAGGAAATTGTACAGGATACCTGAGGTAGTCCCACCTAGTGCTATTTCCTTGATCTCTTCCAAGCAATGATAAAAGGTCATTTCTTAGACCAGGAAGTTTGTCTTCTTCGTGATTCACTCTCAAAGTTAGCGAAAGGTGGAAGCGACATCCATGTCCTCCGCAAATGACCTCTCCACACAGTAGAATCAAGTGGATAAGGTCGTGGAAGAATAAAAAGAGATCTTCTCATCATGTACTAGGGTAGCGCTTCACTGTCAATCAAGCATCCCATCGATCTAACCCCCGGTGCACCACTACCCAATGGGTCAGTCAACCACCACTCTCTACTGGAAAATGAGGAGATCAAGACTCAGATCCAAGAAATTCTCCACAAGGGGCACATTTGACCCGACTCATCACCTTGTGGAAGCCCAATTGTGTTGGTGCAGAAGAAAGACGAGACCTGGAGACTCTGCATTGATTATTAGGCCCTAAATAAAATCACAATCATGAATTGATACCTAATTCCCCGAATCGATGACCTCCTTGATCAAATCAAGGGGGCCAAATAATTTAGTAAGATGGATATGAAGTCTAGCTACCATCAAGTCCCAATAGAACAGACAAATGTATGGAAAACTTCCTTTAAGTCAAAAGAAAGTATTTTTGAATGGTTGGTCATGCCCTTTGGTTTGAAAATTTCCATAACAACTTTTGTGAGGATGATGGACGATATCTTGAGTCCATTCACTAATTATTTTGTGGTGGTGTATCTGGATGACATCCTCATCTACATCAAGACTTGGGCAGAACAACTGCAACATATTCAGCAAGTTTTGCACACTCTACAACAACACAAGCTATATGACAACTTGGAAAAATACTCCTTTGGCATGGACAGGGTCCAATACCTAGGTTGCATTGTTGATTCACATGGTGTTCATGTTGATCCATCCAAGATCCAAGTAATATGCGACTGGCCAGACCCAACCACTCTCACTGAGCTTCATATCTTCTTAGGCCTTGCCAATTTCTATCACAGGTTCATGCTGGGATTCTCCCATATTGCATAGGCCCTCATCCAAATAACCAGGGGTGGTGGTAAGGAAAAATTTATGTGGGGCATGTCCCAACATAAAGAATTCGATGATTTGAAGAAATACTTGTGGTCAACCCCAATGCTTTCATTACCTAACCTTTAACAACCCTTTGAGATTGAGACAGATGCTTTAGACTATGCTTTGGGCACAATCATCACTCAACATGGCCACCATGTGGCCTATCATAGTGAGACACTATCAAATTCCATCCGTAAGTACCCTACTTACAACAAATAAATGTACTCCATTGTGCAAGCCTACCGCCAGTGGAGGCATTACAATCTCGGGAAGGATATAGTCATCTGCATTGATCATAAGTTGCTGCAGTTCATGCATACATAAGGTAAATTGTAGAATAAACACCATCAAAAGTGGTCCACATATTTGCAGCAGTTCCACCTCAACATCAAGTAGAAAATGTGAAGTACCAATCGATTCATTAATTTCCTCATCTGACCTCCAGTCGTGTAACTCACCACAATGATATATTCTTGCAGCTATGAGACCTCCATATGGCCCCACCTCTATGAAACAGATCCCAAGTTCGCCAAAAACTACCATATGTTGGGAGAAAACACAACTATCACTGATTTCCATCTTCAGGATGGGTTGTTGTGCCATCTAGGCCATCTCTTTGTTCCATCAAGAGAGAGAGAGTGAAGATGATTTGGGAAGCCCACTACATTTGGGTGGCAGACCACTTCGGCATGGAAAATACAGCGGCAGTGTTGCAATGACATTTCTACTAGCTAAAACTTCAACATGATGTCAACAAGTATATATGGTCCTGTATTTCTTGCATTATTTCCAAACTGGCCACTAAGAAACAAGGCATGTACACTCCTTTGCCTACTCCCAACAGGCCCTGGGAATCCGTCTCAATGGACTACATGTTGGGCGTTATGTCCAACAACCAGAGAAATGACTGTGTTTTTATGGTTGTTGATTGCTTTTCCAAGATGGTGATTCTAGTCCCTGCAAGAAGAGCATCACAGTGGAGGTCATTGCCAAGATTTTCTTTGAATGAGTGTGGGTACACTTTGGGATCCAAAAAGCCATTATCTTAGATCGGGACAACTTGTTACTCATCACATTCTGGTCAAGCCTCTGGTCACTGCTGGACACCAAGATCACCAAGTCCACTTCCATCCACCCCTAGATGGATGGCCAAACCGAGTTAGTCAACCGAATGATTGTGCTCATCCTGCACATGTACAATTCCAAGCACCCCCACACCTAGGATTAGAGTCTTCCCTATGTTCAAAAAAGCTACATTAGATCGATACATATATCAATCAGCCACATACCCTTTCAGGTGGGGTTGGGATTTCAACCATTGGGTGCCATGGATGTTGCACTACCCCTTGTGGCCACCCAGGAAGACTCATTGCATGATACAATTGGAGATGAAAAAGCCAGCTGGTTCATTGAGCAGATCCAGCACATCCACCAATAGGTTCGGGATATTTTAAAGAAGTCCAATGCCAAGTATAAGAAACACTATGATCAACATCGGGTGCCACACCAGTTTCAGGTGGGAGACAAAGTTTGGTTGCACTTGTAGAAAGAATGCTTTACAGGGCCTCATCGAAAGATTCATCCACTCTTTTATGGACCTTACACCATCACCAAGTTTGTGGGTGACAATTCTTTCAAGCTCAACCTTCCCCCCTTTCTTGGCTTTCACCTAGTGTTCAAAGTGGACCTCCTTCAACCTTATTTTCCACCATTATTGGACACCTCGGAGATAGCAAAAAAATTGACACCAAAATAGATCAAACCTGAATGCATGGAACAATAATCCACTGATCATATCATGGAAATACAAGTCAAAGTCACTCACCAACAGAGGATCCATCTTTATCGGGTTGTCAAAGTAGGGAAACTCCTGCACTAAGGAAAGTGGCTAACCCAGGGCCAAATTCAAAAGAAATTTCCTCATCTGATGGGGGAGCTCAACGAACTAGATACCATTGCTTCCTAATGGGGGAGGATTGATCCAAAATATCTTAGTGGCCACCCACCTTTTCCAACTGACTCAAAACAAATTTTTTTGCAACTTACTATTTTTAGCAGTTTTTCGGTTCCCAAACTTTCGGGGCCATTTTGAGGTCCCAAACGACATTTTTTCTTGATCGATCACCTTCAATATAATATAAGGATCTAATTGAGCCCCCCTAAATTAATATCCTCATCAATACCTTTCCAACGAGCTATCGTGCGCCCTAAACAGAGACCATATTCAAAAGTTATGACCCCAAGAAGTTGATGTACTAACTTACCCCAACAAGGCCCACATGACATCTGACGCTTCATCTCCTAGGGTTAGATTTTTAGATGTATAGGGTCTTGGCATTCAATTTTATTGTAAAAATTCCTTCAGAGCCTCATTGTACTCATCTTCTTGTGAATGAGAGAAATCATCACATCTCTTCTCAGAGATAAGCTCCCACGATTCTAGCAAGCTTGTTTTCAGTCTGCATTTTACAATTTTCAACATATTTCTTATTTAATAGAAGTCAAGTTTTACTGTATCTCTATTATTGTTCATTGTGTCTCTGTGTTAATATTACAAATCTTTGGTTTCATTTCTTTCCTCTCATAAATCAATATTAATGGATCTGATGATTTCTCTTCCACAAAGGAGAAAACATCCACAGAAATAGGAGGTGATGTTTACCTGGAATCTACAAGTACACATGTAGATCGTGATGTATGGTTTATCAACTCAGGTGCATCATTTCATATGACTCCTCATAGGGATTGGTTCAGTGAATATGAAAAGTATGACGGTGGTGATGTCTTCTTAGGAGAAGACTCAATAGCCAAAATGATGCAGGAGCATCTCTCCACATCAACCAACCAGCCAACCAACCACGTCAGTGAATTCAAATTGTGTGTTGAAGAGAGGCACAACCTCATTTGGAATTTGAATTTAATGTAATTAAATGTTTAAGCTGGTGAGCTGTGAAGCCGTGCCTTTACGCAGGTTGTAGATAAGATAGGCCTTTAATGTTTGTAAGGCTGAGATCTAGATCTAGATGCTGGACTAGACAACCCATTCAATGTAATTGAATAGGGTAGGTAGATTGGAGGGAAGAGCTCGAAGATCCCCCTCAGGTAAAAAGATATTTTAGTATCCCATTGTGTGGGTGTGTGAAGTTGGGAGAAGAGGAGAATCTGAAATCAACAACTCAGGGAAGACTTATGAGGTTGTTGAACACCTCAGGAGGCAAGGTTGTGTAGGAAACACAATTGCAGACAAAATCTCTGAGGAGTTCTGTGAATCTCTGCCAAGTGGGCATCGAGCCGGTGCAAGGAATGCAGAAAGGAGGACTTATGTTGAGAAGTTCAAAAAGGAGAACTAGAATCACTGAGGATTCTGAAGAGCTCTACCAAGTGGGCATTGAGCAAGTGCAAGGGGTGCACAAAAGAGAACAGGACTGCTGAACGTTCTGGGAAAAGATACTCTGCCAGGTGGGCATTTGAGTTAGTGTGTAGACAGGCACAAGGAGAAGAGAACTCTTTGAGTTCTGGAATTTAGAGGAAGAATCCACTGAGGGATCTTCACAGGGTTGTTGAACACCCTGCAGACTCAACAAGAAGTTGCTTGAGTGAAGGATAGCCAGGAGGGAATTATATTCTCCATCTGTGGGAGAAAGAAGAAGGATTTATTTCCTTAGAGAACTGAGTGTTTGAGAAGCTCAGGAGAGATAACACTTTGTGTGCGTGAAGACTCTGCATAGGCGCAGAAGTCAAAGAGTCCCTCGGGGATTCAAGGATAAGCTCAGGAGGAGTAGTGCTTTCAGTGCACGGAGCTATAGCTGCAAGGAACACAGAGGTCGAAGAACTCTTTGAAGAGTTCAAAGTTCTCCAAGCTCAGGAGGAACAGCCTCATGGAGAATGCAGGCGAGGCTTAAAGTTGAGGGGATCGCAGAAAAGGAAAACAAAGGTCGAGGCCTTTGAGTTTTGGAAAATTCTCCCAAGGCTAGGAAGAAGTGTGAAAGCTTAGGAGGGAGCACAACAGTCGTTGGATCGACCGAAAAAATCTGGACCATTGAAGATTTCACGTCCAGGAGAGAATAGGAGAATCCTACAGAAGGGGGAGATCGTGAGCCGTTGGATCTCATTCAGAAATCCCGTCAGCCGTTGGATCGGACAGGAGGTGCATGGGGTTTAACCCTTCTCACACCAGGCAAAAGTCTCGACAGGTATCGGGATATTGGCTATCGGGAAATCGAAAATCTTGTGGACAGGAGATCAGGAATCTCCATGGTAAAGGTCCTGGGAAAGATCTGAGCCGTCCATTTGTGGAGACATGTGGCAGAGATCGAGCGACCCGTCGGTATATTGGCTACCGGGGTTTTGAGTTGACAGAGGATTTCTGTCATCGGAGCTTCGAAAACTCCGAAACAACGATATTGGATCAGGTTCGTCCATCAGTTGGGGACACATGGCAGAGATCCAGATTATTGGGGAAAGTCTCAATAGAAAGTCAAATCGGCGCATCGGAGTTCAGCATTTCGCGAGTCTTGAGGACAAGACTACTGGAGCATCAGAAGTCGCGAAATCGCGAGAGGCGATCGGGACCGTCCATCTACTGGGGACGCATGGCAGCGATCAAAGCCTCTGGGAAAGGTCCCGATAGGAGAGTCACATCGAAAAATCGGGGATCGGGATATCGGGAATCTCGTGGACAAGAGGTTTATGCATTTCGGCATTGCGATGTCCGAAACCCCGAAAGGAGGTAAGGCTGTGGTCTTATGAGGACTAGTCACATGGACTAGGAACATAGCCAGGAGGGTCTAAGACAAAAAGAGTGCATCGACAAATCGGTGATCGAGAGATCGCGGGGACAGAGATTCGTGACATTGGGGATCACGAAACCCCGAAACCCGAAATTAAGATCGGGGAAGTTCATGGTTGAGTGCAGAAGACCATGGGGAAATTAAGGACCTGTGGATCAGGTTTCCATCAGAGATTCCAAAAAGGGAATCAAATGATCCGCTTCAGCTCAGGGAGATAGAAGGAACAATCCCATGGGCAGACGTAGTAGACGTCTGTCATCACAAAATCATGGGACGTTGAAGGGTTAAGTTGTTGTTGAAGGATGGAAGGACTAGAACTCTCCCAGAGTTCTACACATTTCAGATCTAGCCAAGAGCCTAATATTTGTAAGTAAGTTGGATGATGTAGGTGTGGATACTTTATTGGGAAAGGGAATTTTCAAGATGGTACGAGGAGCAGTGGTGTTGATGAGAGGAGTTTGGTGTGGAACTTTGTACAAGTTATTGGGAATAACTTATATTGATGGGTGTAACAATTTTAATGTCCTTGAGCAAAGAAATAAAGAAGTTATGATCCATACTGGCCCTAGAAATAAGACCATGACGTGGCATCAAAGATTGGGACATATTGGAGAAAAGGGCCTTTGAACACCACACAATAAAGGTATGGTTGAAGGTATATCTAGTTGCACCTTGGATTTTGATTTCTATGAACATTGCTTATATGGTAAACATAATCGAGTGGTATTCCTATATAGTGATACAAGAGCAAATGGGATCTTAGATTTGATACACAATTATGTGTACGGACCTGTGCATATTCCATCACTAGGTAAATCTATGTATTATGTTTCATTCATAGACGATTTCTCAAGGAACACATGAATTTATTTCCTTAGGAAGAAATCCAAGGTATTTGATAAATTTAAAGAGTTAAAGGCTTTGGTAGAAAATTAGACAGAGAATAAAATAATGGTGTTGATTATAGATAATGGTGGAGAATTCTATGGGAATAAATTTGAAGAGTTATGTAAGAAGTGCAGTATGGAAAGAAAAAAGAATGATCCATACACACCTCAATAGAATGGGGTTGCATAAAGGATGAATAGGACGTTGATGGAAAAATCAAGCATGCTTAGTGGCGTCGGGTTAGGATAGGAATTGTGGGCAAAGGCAGTGGGTACTACATGTTACTTGGTAAATATATCACCCTCATCAGCGTTGGTGGAAAAAACTCCACATGAGGTATGAACTAGTAAGAAACCCTCTCTCGAAAATCTCAGAGTGTTTGGTTGGGATGATTATGTACATGTTCCAAAGGAAAATAAAATTAAGATGGATAATAAAGCTGAAAAGTGTATCTTTATAACTTTGGAATCTAGAAACTAAGAATATTGTTTACAATCGAGATTTTGTTTTTAGAGAGTTTAAAGATGTTTCCAAACATGAAATCCTATCAAGGCAAGAAGAAACTGATAAAAAAAAAAAGGAGTTTGATTTGGAAGATGCAAAATCTGAATTAACCAAAGAAGATGAATCACAAGAATAAGAACCTCATACTCCGGTATTGAGGATATCAATGAGGGAAATAAGGAAACCATAAACGTATAGTCCACTTGATTTTCTTGCTATTTTTTTTTTATCTATTGCTGATGATGATCCCAAAACTGTCAGGGAAGTAGTGAAATTACAGAATAGTAAACTCTGGAAGAAGTCAATGGTTGAAGGGATCCCTTGGATAAGAATGATACATGATATCTAGTTGATTTTCCAACTAGAATAAAGTCCATTGGCAACAAATAGGTTTTTAATAAGAAGTTGAATGCAAAAGGAAAAATGGAGAAATACAAATCTCAGATAGTAGAAAAAGGTTATTCCTAGGTAGATGGAATTGACTTTAGTGAAATTTATTCCCTTGTTTCCAAGTTAACTTCTATTAGATTTATTTTATCTATTGCTTCTACTTTATATTTTGAATTAGAACAGATGGATGTGTAGACAACATTCCTACATGGGGATCTGGAAGAATAAATCTACATGAAGCAGCTAGAAGGATTTGTAGTAAAGGGAAAGACAGAGCTAGTATGTAAGCTAAACAAGTCACTATATGGTCTAAAGTAATAACCTAGGATGTGCTACCAAAAGTTTGACACATACATGATTGGAATGGGATTTGCAAGAAGAAGGGATGATCACTGTGTATATTCCTAGTAGGTTGGTAATCACTTCATTTCTTTAGTTTTGTATGTCGATGATATGTTGTTGGTAGGAAATAACATGGATGTTATCAAGGAGGTTATCATGTAGGTGTAAAATTATCTGCAGACCAGTGTCCCAAGACACATGAAGAGGAAGAGTACATTCCCATGTTCCATATGCTAGTGCGGTTGGAAGCTTGATGTATGAAATGGTCTATACTAGACTAGAAATTGCACATGTAGTGGGATTTTTGAGCAAGTATATGTCAAAACCATGGAAGGAGCATTGGACAACAATAAAGAGGATTTCCATGTCTTTGCATGGCACTTCTAGTTATGGATTGTGCTACCAAGGAATACTAGGATTGGACAAAGTGTTGGGAATACATGGGTTTGTTGATGCAGATTGGGTTGGATATTTGGATCAAAAAAGATATGCATGTGGGTATATGTTTAACCTATTTGGAGGAGAAATAATTTGGATGAGAAAAATACAGGTTGTAGTGGCACTCTCAACTATGGAAGATGAATACATGGCAGCCACTCATGCATGCAAGGAATCAATATGGTTACATAGATTGTGTTTGTGTATTGGGTTGGTACAACAAGTAGTAAGATTAGATTGTGACAGTCATAGTGCAATATTCTTGGCTAAGAACCCAACTTATAATTCAAAGACAAAGCATATTGATGTCCAATATCACTTTGTGAGAGACATGGTTGAAGCCATGAAGGTGTTGCTGGAGAAGGTTGACACTTTGAAGAATGTATTAGATTCATTGACAAAGTTTGTGAGAACCAATAAGTTCTTGTGGTGTAGAGAAACAATGGGCATTATTGCCCTGGATTGTTGACTATGTAATCTTGTGGTCCCTGTATGCAAAGAAAACAACAATTGAGAGAATGTTGGGTAGGTGTTACATTCTTTGCATGTGTGTGTGTGTGTTGGGGGGGTGGGGGGTGCATCAGATTTGATGGTTGCATATGATGATCACTCCCTAGTAGTTGTTTACATGTGCATCAGGTGTTTCCCTAGGAGGGGTCCTAGGGGGGGGAAGTTTGGCCCCCCGTGGCATTTTTTGATATTTCTAGTCGTTTACTAAATTAATCCCGTATTAAGGCATTAGAGTTTTGGTAGATGCAAAATACCTAAATTTTTTTATATATTGTATTGTGAATGGTGAAATTAATACAATGAAGAGTTGAGAGGAGTGGCACCAAGGAAGGATGGTTTTCTCTCGGTTAAGGGTTTCCAACATAAATCTTTGTGTACTATGTGTATGAGTCATTGATTAATTTATGTTTTTCTTAAGAATTTGTATGCATTGCTTTACTTCACACGTTTAAAACTTACATTGATAAATGTTGGGTTAAGTATGGGTTGTGAGTATATGTTGAAGAATGAAAGTTTAATTGAACAATTTGTAAGTAGCTATGTTGTTTAACTTCCCTTGTTTTATAATCAATGAAAAAAAATAAAACTTTATATTGATTATATCGATTGTGCTTTGTCATGTCGTACTAAACATGTAGGAAACAAAGTATGGAATGCAACCAACATAGGATATTTTGAGAGAATTCATGAAGCATGGCTTCAAAAGAGTGTGTATTATTTATGAAAGACTTGGTGCTAATGTATGCTTTTTTATTTACACAATCATGTATATTCTATTATGTGTGTGTGTGTGTGTGTGTGTGTGTGTGTGTGTGTGTGTAAATATACTTATTATAGTTTATTTCTATGTTTGTAGATGAAAAATGGAGGGGAAGAACATAAAAAAAAGCTCGATCGAGAAAGCATTGTGTTAAAGTACAATATCACCTACAAATGATGAATTAATGAGGCATGCATGTAGCTCAAGCAATATCAACAATTCAACTGATGAATGTCAATCAATATAATTGAATGTTACTGCAAGTTGTATGTTTTGGAATATTTGTCTTTGAAAATCACAGATTTTGTTTAATGTACTCGATATATTGTCCCAATTGCATGAGGGCATGTTACCAATAAATGTAACAATTAAAAATTGGTTTCAATTTGATTATTGCACTAGACCTTTATGTTGTCCCTTTTTGTATGACAATGAGTCTCTTATTCATATATAATAAAATGGGTATCTTATTTCATTGCATTGTCAAATGTTGTAAAATATTGTGTTCCTGGATAATTAATATGTGGGTGATTTAAATTGTTACAAATAACAAAGGTTTAATTGGTTGGATAGCTCATTAATGCAAACATTATATCTAAATGCAATAACAAAGATATAAAACAATATTATTGTAAAAAAATATTTGATTTTGAAATGATTATTTGAAAATTTGTGAAAAACAATAAATTAAAATATATACATATATGTGCATTGTATTCTTTTGAACTCACTAGAAAGTGTGTGCCATAATGTATACATCGGTGTGTTTTGAGGAGTCATACACACCAATGCATATTAACTATAATAACGCATTGGTACGCACTATTGAGAAAATGCATAATTCCATTAACGATATAACATACTATACTATTTATCGTTTCAAAATTGTTCGATGTTCATGTTTGAAATATATATCGGGTTACTAAAAATAATTTACGTATTGTTGTGTTAATTTTATTATACACACTGATATACTAAATATTTTTTATGCATTATTTCCTTTACTATAATATACACACCAATGCAGACTAAAAATAATGACGCCAACATCTCACCTATAACATTCAAAACTTCACTGCCCTTTGGTGCACATGGTAAAATAGATACCGATACGTACTAATTACACAATCATTGGGGCACATGCTATATTAAATACACCAGTTTTGAGGATAATTTGATCACTCAAGGGCTAACTATACTTAAATGCACCATGGTGGACAAATCCTAAAATGCACCGGTGCTTCATATGAAAAGAAGGTGGAACTGGTGTGTAGAATTTATAAGAGCATTGGTGCCTAGCATACGACGAAAAAGGTGGAACTCATGCACAATAGTTATAAACGCACTAGGGAATTTTGTATTATATTAAGATTTGGGTGTTTTATTATATTAATTTACTGGCGCATTTTGTTATAGTAATGTGGCTATGCATATTTGTCAATAATGTACCAATGTGTTTTGACAAAAAAAACACCGGAAAAAATCCCTCCCTTGCAACCTCCGCCCACCCAAGTTTTTTTAGTTATATGGAACATCTGCTAAAATCTCCGCAACTGATAGAGGAGGTTGTAACAAAGGTTTTTTTGAAAATTTTTACAAATTTTGTAACACTAAAAACCTCCGCTAGAAAGTGTTCTCATTGTAGTGTTTAATGGTCACTAGAAAGGTTTGGAAATCAAGACAGGGTTCTGAAATCTATGGAGTAAGATGTTGAAAACCTTGATCATTATAATGTACTCGAGGTTTTCCTGAATTAGGAGCTAGTGATGCTGGAAAATCTAGATTCAAAAAGGGAAAAAATCTCTTGGGAAAGGGAGGTTGAATGGTGCATGAAGAGCAAGGATGTATGGTTTGATTTGGGTGATGAAAACACCAAATTATTTCATTGGTTTTCTAATCACCGAAAAATGTGCGTACAATTTGGGAATTGTTGAATGATGAAAGTACAAGCGTTTGAGGATTAAAAAATATGGTGTTGGTAGGAGTTCAACATTTTTCTTCCATTTAGAAGGAGTATGAAGGTGCTAACTTGGTGGAGATAGTGAAGGTTTTCTCCTTCTTCCCACACCTAGTTACGAAGGAGGATAATGTAGAATTGTATGAAGAGATCAATTTAGAGGAGATATTAGGAGTAATATCGAATTTTTAAAAGGGAAAGACTCTAGGGCGAGACAGTTGGATAGTGGAGTTCTTCATTGTTTTTTTTTTTTCTTAGTAAATATTTGCTCATAGTGTTTGAGGAGGTTAGAGTGAAAAGTAGGGTTTTACCAACTTTTAACTCTACCATTCTTCTGTTGATCCTGAAAAAGGACAAGCCGTAAGACTGTGAAGACCTTAAACCAATTTTGTCATGCAACTGTGTGTATAAGATCATTCAAAAACAATTGTCAGAAGACTTAAGAATTTTTTTCAAAAGTTATTTTCCTGGAACAATTTGGCTTCTTGGAGGAATACAAATCCACAATGTTGTTGGTGCTACACATGAAGGGATCCATAGCATAAAGTCTAAAAATATTAGAGAAATGGTGGTGAAGCTAGATCGATCAAAGGATTATGACCAACGTTTTTGGCTTTACTTCATAATCTTGTTAATTCATATAGGGTTCTCCCTGGATGTGGTAAGTTGGATCATGGAATGTATGGCCTCTGTTTATTTTGTCATTCTAGTGAGTGGACAAACATTTCCTTTCTAAGTCCCAAGTAAGGGGCTTCACCAAGGTTTCTCACTCTCTCCTTACCTCTTCCTTTTGATAGCAGATGGATTGAGTCAAGTTATTTCTAAGGACAAAATAAATGGAAGGATAAAACAAGTAAATATAGGAGAGGACTTCATGTTGACACACTTTCTTTTTTTCGATGTCATTCTAATGTTAAAAAACAGGTCTCTAGACAAAGGACGTGTTCTAAAGGAAATATTGAAATTGTATAAGAAATCCATGGGGATGATGATCAACTTAGATAAATTTTTGTTATGTTTTAATAAAATGATATGAAATGGATCTGAACCAATGAATGAATGTAAGAATTAGTGTTTGCAATGCAATTTGAGATTTAATGAAGGTTAGAAAACTATGTAAAATACAATGTAAATATAAAGTTGAATGAGACAAAAGTGAAAAAAAAAATGAAAAAGAAAAAACAAATAGGAGAGAAGGTAGAGGAGTGGGGAGTGAAGGGCCATGGATTTTAGCCTTCCCTCACCCCTTAGCTCTTGCTATTTCTCTCATGAATTTCATTCTCAAAGGGTCTTTTGGTCAGGGGAGAAAGATGCATATAATTCCATGAAATCATTGTACCATAGATCACCAAGGTCTCCCAACTCCTCTTTGTGGACGATGTTTTACTATTTGTACATGGTTCTGAGTAGGATAAAAATGCCTATAATGAAATTATTTTTCTATATTACAGTTCTTTGGGGGTGGAAATTAATCTACAAAAATATTTATCAGCTTCAATGGCTTGCAAGAAGAGGTGATCTCTAGAATTCATGAGTTGTTATATTTCCAACGAATCGATCTAAGCTCAGGTATGAAATACCTTGGTTTTATCCTAAATCCCTTGATATATGGAATTCAAGTTTGGAATTGATTGATTAGCAAGATAAAAACTATAATTCACTTTTTATGTCTTTAGTGGATATTGTATGGTGGCCTTTCAAATTAGTTTTAGAGGCAATTCATGTTTATTTACTACTCCTAGATCATGGTCCTAAAGGGGTTGTTGATAAGATTCACATAATTTGATTCTATTTATTGTGGAGAGGTAACACAGACAAAAATGGATTTCATTTATCCCAATGGGAGCTTCTTTCCAAGCCCTAAGACAATGGAGGATGGGTTTAAAATATCTAAACTTCTTTAGTAAGGCCCTAGTGGCCAAGAGTCTTTGGAGCCTAATTTCCAAAGAAGGTTTGTGGCAAAGAGTTGTCAATCAAAAATATATATTCATGTTAGCACTTGTGGATTGAATTAGAACACATGTAAAAGTATCTCCCATGTACCCATTCATTGGAAAGATTTGATTTTTGCCTTCCATTTGGTTGGGTCTTTTATTGCCTGGAGGGTTGGGAATGGACTGCAAGTTCGCATTGGTGAGGATGTTATTATGGGTTATGGTTGTAGGATATTTATACTAATGGAGTTGGTTCTTTATGTTCATAGTATTGGTTATTATACTCTCATTCAATTAGTTGATTTCAATACCACCAACATACGACACTAGGGATTTCTAATTGTTGGATAGTTAGGACTTGAAGGAAATCATGTTGTATCTTGGAATTCCTTTATCAAAACTCTACACAATGGAAATGTAAAAATAAAAGAAGAATATGATAGTCCTGTTTGGATAAAGAATAAGGTCGACGACAACTGCATAATTGATTTGGGATACAAGTCTATTGTTGTTGTTGATGTGGGTGAGGCTCGATGGTGGTGGTATGCAATTTGGAAAGTCAATGCCCTAAAGAAAATGAATCTTTTTATGTGGTTTTCTTAATGAAAAAATTCCCCATGTGGGATTACTTAAAAAAGAAAGGAATCTGCACTCCCAAAAATTTTCTTGTATGTAAAGCAAGTAAGGAACAACCTCTCATCTTTTCATTATCTGTCCTTATACACTTCAAGTTTGGAAATATATTGTCAATTGGGTTGGTCTCGACTCAATGTGGCATTGTGACAAAGTCAAATATGGAATCGAGACTTGGTTCGATAATAGGGCTCTCAAACCATATCATGTTGTCCCTTTCTTTACAATGTGTGGCATTTGGCTTGTGTGCAACTCCATTATCTATGAAGACCGGCTACTACAAAATCTCCAGGTATCCATGCAAGCAATTTCTCTTTCTTAGTTATATAAAACCAAATGATAGGTTCCTAATACCAGGGTGGTTAGAGAATTGATGGTGGAAAATACTTTTCCATGGGGATTTCCAAGGTCCTAATTCTTTATGTGGCATTGACATGGTTATCTTTCTGAATGAATCTCATTACTTTCATCTTCGACATAATACGGGCCTCAACTCCAAAAACAGGGATGAATCACTAGCTCTCCTTACTCTACTTAAACTATCCTTGTCTAGAAATTTATATGGACTTCAGGTGTTTGGATATTTTTTGTTGGTCATCAAATGTATTTGGAATGAAAAATCCATCTACAATATTAGCTTAGAGCCTCTTTATTTACATCTCAAGGAGATCTCTTCATTATTTTCTCATATATCCTACTTGCATGCGTATCTGGAGGTCAATGTAAAAATATATACACTTTCGAAAGGTGGGATTGAAATTTCTTTATGTTGACTTCCTCTAATCCCCACACCTAGGTATATTGTTATCTAGTGATTTCCTTGTTGTAAACCAAAATTAGGAGCTCACAAAAAAATACACTTGCTGGAATAATCAACTGAAATAAATAGCAGTATCAATATTGGAAACCAAATCTCAGACACAATACACAAATATATTCTTCCCATCAACTAAGTTTATCATTGAAATAACTTCAAATCTTACAAGGGATTGCTTCCTTGGAAAATGGGCCACAAAGAAATACATAAAACTTCAGAAAATGCCTGGTATTTCATGTTTTTCGAGGTGTACACAACTTTCCTTAAGAAAAAATTTGTATATGTGTTTGTCTCCACTGAAACCCTAAAATAAAATGCACCTAGACGTATGAAAAAATTTGTATGGCGTGACCTTGATGTTGTGAATCCAATCTATCGTAACTCCTTGTGGATGCCATTGTTCTCTCTTCTCCTTGACATGTTCTTATCTCTAGATGAAATTCCTTCTCCACCTATCCAATATCTCCTTGAGCAAAAGTCCTTCTCCACCTATCCAATATCTCCTTGAGCAAAAGTCCTTCTTCACCTATCCAATATCTCCTTGAGAAAAATTTCTGCTTTTCTCTTTGTGTCAAGCTCGTTACCCTCCTGCTTTAACCTAGCCTTGATTTTATAATATTGAGTTATGACCTAACCCTAATCTTTAAAGTGATTGACATTTGATATTAAATATCTCCTCAACTGAGATCAATGGCTAAGATTTAATTTACCAATGCTAATAACTTTAGCATTTCATGAAATAAAACTCATTTAATTAATGAAAGAAGTTTACTTTAATAATTCCTTTAATCAAAGTAAATTACCAAGGTAGAAGGATTTGTACGACTTCCACACGTCTAGACACTTAGAATTGTGTGAAAGTACATGTCCAATGCTACAAACATCATCACTCCCTCTTAGCGAAGAAGGTATTCTGCACCACTCAAGTTTGTCCCTGAAGAACATAAACTTCCCTTTAACCAAGGGTTTGGTCAAAATGTCTACAACCTGCTCATCTATGGAAACATATTGAATCTTTACTTCTCCCCTCTGGATCCAATATCATATGAATTTATACCTTATCTCAATATGATTGGATATTCCATGGAATACTTGATTCTCAAAGAGTTTGATACAACTATGATTATCATGGTATATCACCATAGGCTCCAACTCTTGATCAAATAACCCTGTAAGAAATTTGTGAGTCCAAATGGATTCACAACTAGTCATACTTCCTGCCATATATTGTGCCTCTATTGAAGTAAGTGATACAAAAAATTTCTTCGTATTGAACCATGAAATAATTGTTGATCCAAGACTCAATAAACACCCTAAGGTTCTCTTCCTATCCACTGCACTCCCTGCCAAATCTGAGTCTAAATATTCTTGTAGCCTCACTCCATCACCTCCAAGATACCTCAACCCATACTCCATTGTACTTCTCAAATACCTGAGCACATGCTTTGTTTCTATCCAATACAACTACCTCGGCTCCACCATGAACTCAATCAAGGTGTTCACAAAAAAAATATATATCTAGCCTAGTGTTGACCAAATACATGAAGGACCCTATAAACTTATTATATATCCTGGGATCCACCAACTTTTAATCTGAAATGACAACCTTCTTTAGGTTGGTAACCATAGGTGTATCCATCGGTCTATAGTCCTCCATCCTAAGTCTTTTCAAGATATCTATTGTGCTCTTCCCTTGATCAAGGAAGATCTCTCCCAATGTATGCCATGCCTATAACCCCAAGAAATAATGCATCTAGCCAATATCCTTCATCTCGAACTTTGTAGCCAAATCTCCTTTGCATTGTGCAATAACATCCTCTACATATGTGAGAAAACATTCATCCACGTACAACACCAAGATAAGGGGATTGGAACCCAAATGTATGAAGTACAATTTAGGATCCACCTCACTCTTGGTAAATCCCATACTCTACAAGTATCTATCAATCCTGGAATACCACACCCTAGGTGCATGTTTGAGTCTGTACAAGGATTTATTAAGTCTGCACATATGAGACTCCCTCCCATGTACCTCAAAGCACTGAGGTTTCTCTATTTATACTTCTTCCTCAATGATCTTGTCGAGGAAAACTATCTTCACATCCATTTGGTGAATCCTCCACCCCATAACTGAAGCAATAGAAATAACTACTTGAATATAAGCATACCTGGTGACTGGAGAAAATGTATCATCGTAGTCTACTCTGTCTCTCTAAGAGAATCCTCTCACCACAAACCTCCACTTGAACTTCTAAATGGTTACATATACAACATGCTTGATCTTGTAGAGCCACCTGGAAATCACAACTAAATTATCCTTTGGTCTCGACACTATGTCCAAAACATCATTCCTCGTGATTGGTGTACTCCTCCACCATAGCCTCTTTCCAAACCTGTTGATATTCCACTTCCTCAAAACTAGAAGGCTCAATATCAATAATGTTACTCATAATTTCCATATAGTTAGGAAACTTCCTTATAGGCCTGCTCTCTATGACTTCTCTCGTAGGAGAGTCACCTGCATCCCTCAATGTCTGTAATAACCACTCGGGTCTCTTGACATAATTGGAGGGGATAAATCCTCCTCCCCACCTGAAGTTTGAATTCCTAAATTGGAATATGTTGAGCATTGTTCATCCTTCAGAGCTTCCTTATCCTCGTCCTCTACCATTGTTGGTAACTCCTGATATTTCCTAGATGTCAAGATCTCCTTGAAATTAACATCTATACTCACAATTGTCTTCTATTTCACTGGTATGAATACCCTATAAGCCTTTGAGGTCTTGATGTACCTCACAAATATACCCTTATCTCTTGAAGGCTACAACTTTGTCCTCTTCTCCACATGCACATGGATGTATACTAGAAAACCAAAGATCCTCAAATGTCCTATCTTTGGATTCACTCTTGAGAATGCCTCCTCCGGAGTCTTTCCACCCAATATCCTATGAGGAATATTGTTTTTCACATATATGATTTTGTTACATGCCTCTTACCAAAGAAACATATGTAGATCCTAATCATGTATCATAGCCTTGGCATAATCGATGATGAACTATTTTTTTTCTCTCCACAACCCTATTTTGTTGAGGGTTGTATGAGTCTATCAACTCCCTCTTGATCCCTTCCTCCTTACAAAAAACCTTGAATTCATTGGAGGTGTACTCTCCCCCATTATTTTACCTCAATACCTCAATACTCCTCTCTTTTTGGTTCTCTATATGAGCCTTGAACTCCTGGACCTGACTGAAGACCTCATCCTTGATCTTCATAAATAAAATCTAGGTTTTCCTGGAGAAGTCATCAATGAAAGTCACATAGTATAACACTCATTATACTTATGCTACTAACATTATCCAACTCACATTTGAGTGAATAAGATTCAAGATCCCCTTGGACCTAATTTCACTACTTGGAAAAGCATCCTTGACATTCTTTCCAAGTGCACGCCCTATGCACATTCCCTACAACTACACATTGAAATCTAGTATATTGGTGAAAATATCCCTTAGAATATATAGGTCCCTGTAGTAGAGGTTGTCCATCCTCCTACTCCTTAACACACGTAGGTTGTCACTTTCATGTACCAATTCTTGAACAAGCTTCCCCTGTAGCCTGTATAAATTACCCTCTCTAACCCCAATGATCGTTGTTTTGTTTGTGCTAGCTCCCTCTAGACGTATGAGTACCTTCCTTCTCTGAAAAGTAACAACAAAACCCTTTTCCTCCATAACTGATACCGAGAGAAAAAAATTCCTAAGTCCTAGTACACAAAGCACATCCTCGGCATCAAATGAGCCTCCTGATTCAAGTTAGAACAAAATAGTGACCTCACATTTAACTACATACTTGACATCATCACCAAGCTCCACATGAATCCCTGAGTCCTTCTCTATCAGACTGATGAATAACTCCCATGCTTATGTCTTGTGACACGATGAAACATTGTCCAAGTACCATGCAATCCTCACGGTTGTACTATTGGAAAGGAAATAAACTAGTGAGAAATCCCTCTCAAACTTTGTTTCAAACTCATATATATTTGTCTTCGGTGATGTTGTTGTCTGTGTATTTCCTCTTCCTTTCTTCTTCTCTGAACATTGATATGCATAATGACCATTCTTATGGCATGTGAAGCACTTGATTTTATTCAATTCCTTCTTCTTCCCTAACTGTGATGTACCTCTTGTAATGTCCCCTTCCAATGGATCACGATGGAGGATGACTTAGTATAGTATACGACTCTCGTAGGATATAGTCAACAAAAAAAGGGAGTCAATGGGATTTATTTAGTGTCACTGGGATAAAAGATGAAAAATTATTAAAGTGACATTACATAAAAACAAATATTAATTACTTAAACATAAAAAGGTGATTTTTAATGCTTAAAGTAAATATTGGAGGGAAAATAAGATAAGGGTTTGATTTGGTCAAATGGGGAAAGATCTAGAAGGAGCGGAGGAAAAATTAAAGGAGGGGTAGCCCCTCACTTTGGCATTATGACTCGATATCTTGTTGATGTTCTCTTTGAGCTAAGTTTTTGTTAGGGTTTGGAAAAATCCTTCCATTTCAGTCCATTTTTGGTGGTGAAATATCCACCCTAGCTAGGAAAGGAGGAGGATCCATCTTGGGTCCTCACTTGAGTTCATTGTGGATTTTGGATTCATCTTGGAGAGAGCCTTGGAGGTTTATTGGCTCATGCAGGGGATTTGCATAATTTTCCATATAAGGCCGATCTTAGAGTCTGTAGGTGCCAGCAGGGTTTTGGGGTAACCATTAAAGGAGTCACCCCATGGTTTGAGCACAAGGTGTCCCATGAGGCCCCTACGAGTTTTCCAACTTCGTCCCATGAGGACTTATGACATTGGGAAAATATATGTTGACTTAGCATACACAAATGTGGTGTTGGGAGTACAATGGATATATTACCTTGGAGATTTCAAAATGAATTATCAGATTATGAGGATGGAATCCATAGACCTAGGGGGTCAACAAGTGATTCTAAGAGGTATGTCATCGGGAGAGTCCAAGGTCATTTTCAAAAATCATATAGAGGATATATTCAAACATGGTGATGTGACATGTGTAGAAGAATGTTGATCACCCAACAGAAACCATCCCAGGATCACCAACACTATCATGTGGACATATATGAGCTTCTTGGGAAACACGATAAGGTGTTTGGGCCTCTACCAATAGGGATACCACCTAATAGAGGATTTTAGCATGTCATCGAGTTAGAATAAGGGGAAAAACTCGTAATCACCACACCATACAAGAATCCGAAAAACTTCAAGGACGAGATTGAGAAGGCCATAAAGGAGTTGTTGGAAATGGGATATATTAGGCCTAGTTCTAGTCCATTTTCCTCTTTAGTAGTATTGTTCAAGAAGAAGGATGGCACCATGAGGATGTGCATTGACTACAAATAATTGAAAAATAAAACCATCAAGAACTAGTACCCAATACCCAGGATCGATGAGTTGCTTGATCAACTACATGGAGTGGTGTATTTATCAAAGATTGATCTTTGATCAAGTTATCATCAGATCAAGGTTAGAGAGGAAGACATCCATAAGATAGCTTTCAGATGCCACTATGGGAACTATGTTTTTTTATTCATGCCCTTCGGGCTTATTGACACACCTTCCACCTTTTATTCATGTATGAACCACATATTCAACAAGAAGTTGAGGAAATTTTTACTAGTGTTTTTTAATGATATTCTGATCTACAACAAGATGTGGGAGGAACATATGAAGCATGTGGATGAGATCCTCACCATCATGAAGGAGAAATCACTTTTTTCCAAGGAGGAAAAGTGGGAGTTTGGCTTGACATAAATTCTTTATATGGGGCATGTGATTGGTGTTGAAGTAGTAAAGGTGCATAAAGAGAAGATCTAGACAATCTTAGATTGGCCCACTCCCAGATCACTCACGGATCTGTGAGGATTCTTCAGGATATGCAACTACTATAGGTGCTTTGTGAAATGATTTTCACAATTGCTTGCACCATTTATAAACCTCACCAAGAAGGGGGCGTTCTGGTGGCTAGAAGGCACACATGAAGCATTTGACAGAATGAAGAGGGTGATGATAACTTTCCCAGTATTAGAACTCCCAAATTTCATGCAACCTTTTGTATTGGAGTGTGACACATTCAGTGAGGCAATAGGAGTGGTTTTGATGCAGAATTGACACCCAATAACTTTTGAGAGTATAAATATAAGAGGTCCAAAGAAGCTCTATATGATTCATGATAAGTATATGATGGCCATCACTCATGCATTGGCCAAGTTCAGACAATATCTAGTAGGAGGACGCTTTGTGGTTATGACTGACCACAAGAGCTTGAAATATTTCTTGGAACAATGGGACCTGAATGAAAGGAAGAAGAAATGGGTGAGTAAGGTGCATGCATATGATTTTGACATTGAGTATGTCAAAGGGAAGAAGAAAATAGTTGTTGATTCCTTATCCAGGAGACCTGTAGCCTTCTCCATGACAAATATCTTTGGACTGGAAGTCCATTCTTTTAGTGGAGTAATCCAAGAATACCTTCACTTGTGAGATGATGGAGGGTATTATACAAGATGAAAGGTACAAGGTAGTGGATGAAATCATCTACTACAAGGATATGATCTATCTCATCCCTGAGTCCACACTCAAGGATAAGATCCTGAGGGAAGTTCATGATGCACCCCTGGCAGGGCACTGAGGGTATCTTAAGACTTACAGGTAGGCGAGGGAGAGATTCTCTTGAAAGGGTCTCAAGGAGGACGTGCTTCGATATGTCATAGAGTGCATGACTTGTTAGAAAAATAAGTCAAAGGTTACACATCCTGCAAGGTTGCTTCATCCATTGTCGGTTCCCGAGCAGAAATGGGAAAGCATTTCCATGGATTTCATTACAGGTTTTTTGAAGGTACAGGGAAGGGACTATATTCAAGTGGTAGTGGATATATTGACTAAATATGCACTTCTTTTCCATTCCTTCCGAGTACATCACATCTCAAGTAGCATATATATTCTTCAGGGAGGTTTTAAGACTACATTATCTTCCGAGGAACATAGTCAGTGACTGGGATAGTAGGTTTCTCAGTGCATTTTGGTAGGAGTTTTTCAGGTTATCTAGGACAGAGATAACACCTATTACTATTTACCACCCCAATACATATGAATAGACTGAGACAGTAAACAAGTAGGTTGAAGGGTACATGAGGAACTATGTATAAGGTTTGTAGAGGGCATGGGTAAAGTGGTTGCATCTCGGGGGAAATTGTTGCAACACCACTCATCACTTGTCCATTGGGATGAGCCCATTTAGGGAATTAGATGGTTGTGATTCCCCATCAATCATGGAATTGGATTTTGGGGAGAGAATGGCCCCCAAGGCCAAATATTGGTTATAGGAGAGTTAGGACATCTTGAGAGAACTGAAGGAGAACTTGCAGGCTGCTTAGAATCAACAAAAGATGTATTCATATAGGCACCAGGTGGAGTGAATATTTGAGGTTTGGGACTTAGTATTTCTCAGGTTGCATCCTTACAGACAATCTTCACTTAAGATGAGTGGCGCATAAAAACTAAAGCTATGCTTCTATGAACCTTACAGGGTGAGTAGGAGAGTAAGAGAGGTAGCATATGAGTTGGAGTTGCTAGAGGGTAGAATGATCCAAAATGTTTTCCATCTGTCATGCCTCAAGAAAGAACACTAGTACATATGACCAAATTTGCGATGGTTTTTCGTTGATATTGCCACACTTATCCATCTCAATTTCCATGAAAGCCGAGTTTTTTTTCCGTCGCTCTATCGACAATCTAGGTGTGCGTGGAAACATTGAAGAAATTAGCTCTCCACGTGTCACCACCTTCAAGTTCGGTTAACCCTATGCATCATCGCAATTATGATGAACCCTCATCGCAAGTACAATGAACAACCATGACAATTACGAAGAAAATTTATGACAAGTCAAAAACTTACGACGCAGATGTTGTATGTGCGACAAAAAACCATGGCAACTTGTGACAAATACACGTGGCAACAACGACAACATTGATTCATCAAGACCAAAGTTACAATGAAGATGTTGTATGTGCAACAAAAACCTATGGAAACATGCGACGAAAGTTCGTTGCTATTGTCACGGTGGTTAAAATGCAGTTTTTTTTCCGACGAACTATCGTTGATATTGCGACGATGACATTAAGTTTAAAAAAAAAAAATTACACGAGATATGGTATTACCATATTACATTGTAATATGGTAATGCCATATTACAATGTAATATGGTAATGCAATATTACAATGTAATATGGTAATGCCATATTACATTGTAATATGTCATTACCATATTACATTTGTAATATGGTATTACCATATTACATTGTAATATGGTAATGCCATATTACAATGTAATATGGGATTACCATATTACATTGTAATATGGTAGTGTCATATTAACCCACAATTAATTGCAAGCCAACA
>JZKD02S1034182.1:17586-34925 GCA_000966675.3 Picea glauca | reverse complement strand
TTTTTAGGAGTTACGAGATAGATTTGATAGAGGTTCTAAGGGTTAGTTTTTATAAGTTCATATGTGTTCTAGGTACTCATTGTGGATAATGGATAGGTGTTATATTATTATTTTTTGTGTTAATGGTTAAATGGGTTATGAGTTACAAAGGATTATGGTTAGGAGTCATAGGGGGTAACTAAGGGTCATAGGAATTAGGGTTGATACATTCTTAGGAGTTTCGAGATAGGGTTTATGTTCCATTGGGATTACAATTTTAGTTGGGTTATTGATGAAGGGTAATATGGTAAAGTTTAAGGGGTTATGAGAATGATAATTTTGAAGGTGTTAGGCCTCTTCCTACACACCACCAGATCACCTCTCATTGACAGTCTGTGTATTGATCCCTTTTAGTTTTGGGTTGTTAGTATTTTCAATTGCACACACCTTTCAATCTAGTCAAAGTTCAATTAATGTCTCTTGTTACTGTAGGGAAAAAATAAACAGCTCAAACAAAATCCAAGAATAGTGTCGCAACTATAGAAATTGTGTCGCAAAGTCTCTTAAAGTCACGTATATATAGATAAAATAGTCAACTACCCATTAACACCGACCAATGAGATAGGCAAAATTTTCGTCGCTATTGCCACGAAAGTTCATCGCTATTTCCACAAAAATGCCGACTAGATTTAAATAATATTTTCGTCGATATTGCGACGAACTTTCGTGGCAATAGCGACGAAAATCCCACCCTGTTTAAAAAAAATATGAAACTAGTTGAAGCGTGGAAAATTTTTGTGGAATAATCCGCCCATATGTAGTAGTGGTATTGGGATAGCATGTCAGTTCCTCAGCATACCTTCCTCCACTAGATGAGGAAGGGAAGTTGGTTCTGACTCCCGAGAGGATTTTCGATGTCAGGGAAAGGAGGATGAGGAGAAGAGTTATTCAAGAGTACATGGTCATATTGAGAGGTTTACCCACAGAATATGATACTTGGGAAGGAAAGAAGATCTTGTAGCACCCCGATTTCGAATTGCTTAAGGACAAGCAATATTGGGAAGGGAGGACTGTAATGCCCCCTTCCAATTGATCATGATGGAGGATAACTTAGTGGCCTATATGACTCACGTAGGATATAGTCAGAAGAAAAAGGGATTCAAGGGGATTTATTTAGTGTCACTGGGATAAAAGATGAAAAAGTCTTAAAGTGACATTAAATAATAAAAAATTAATAAATTACTTAAACATTAAAAATTGATTTTTAATGTTTAAAGTAAATATTGCAGGGAAAATAAGATAAGGGTTTGATTTGGTCAAATAGGTAAAGATCTGGGAGCGGAGGAATAATATAAGGAGGGGTAGCCCCTTACTCTGTAATTATGACTTGATATCGTGTTGAAGTTCTCTTTGAGACAAGTTTTCGTTAGGGTTTAGTAAAACCCTTCCATTTCAGTCTAGTTTCGGTGGTGCAATATCCAACCTAACTAGGAAAGGAGGAGGATCCATCTGGGGTCCTCACTGGAGTTCATTTTGGATTTTGGATTCATCCTGTAGAGAAAACCATGGGAGTCTGTGCTAAGGAAAAAGGCTTTGAACTTGGGAAAACCATTCAATGCCACATTTACGAGCTCTACATCAACCACGTTCCCACCAATAGTTGCAAGTTGATCACATACGCAGTGGGATTTGTATCCTCGCGAGGCTATCATTTCAGTCCTAATGGATTAAAGCATCAACACTCCCCGCAAAAACAAAAATGTGTGAACAAGATTTTTGGATATGATTATGAGACCATCTACAAGAAGGGAAAAGAAAATGTGTTTTTTTATGCTCTTTCAAGGAAATATGAAAAACAAGGGTACCTTTTTTCCCTCTCATTCATTGTCACAGACTGGCTTCAATCCATTCACTAGGAAGGTTGTAATACCCTAAACTTTCTTTCCTAATCCAACAATTACAATAGGATCCTCAAGCTTCTCATGGGTACCCTTGGCACATTGAAGAGATTCACTATAAATTTCATCTGTATTTAAGAAAATAGTTGAACCTTAAACCCATGGTCCTCTCTGATTTACATGCTTCACCCAAAGTTGGGCATTCCGGGTTTACCAAAACCTATGAATGGGTCAAACATTCTTTTTTCTGGGATGGTATGAAACAGGAAATTCACACCTTTGTGATTGATGTGAAACTTGTCAACACAATAAGGTTGAAATAGTCAAATCTCCAGGCACATCCAACTACTCCCATTTCCACTTGCCATTTGGAGGGATATTTCCATGGATTTCATTGTTGGCTTACCTAAATTGGGAAATAATTCATTCATCGTGGTGGTAGTAGATCGTATTTCTAAATATGTTCATTTATGTTTTTTCAACACCAGTTCACCGCATCCACAATGGTTTATATTTTTATGGATAATGTTTTCAAACTCCATAGTGTGCCTCATTATATTGTCTTTGAATGAGTTCCAACTTTCACCAGCAATTTTTGGAAATAATTTTTCTAACTCAAGGGCACCCGATTGGATCTTAGTATCTCCTGTCATCCCCAAACTGATGAAAAAATGAAAGATGTCAACAAGTGTTTGGAAAATTATTTGCAGTGTTTTGCATCTGAATGACAAACTCAATGGGCTCAGTGGTTACCACTAGTTGAATGGTGGTACAACACATCTTACTATACTACCACTCGAATGATTCCTTTTGAAGCAGTCGATGGGAAAAATACATTTTTTCTTCTCTCATACATATCGGTGTCTCCAAGGTTTAGAAGGAAGACAACAATCTTATAGTCTGAGAATCCATTCTCCATGCCCTCAAAGAAAATTTAGTCTTGTATTAGAATCACATGAAGCAACAAGCATATCAAGGTCTCTCTAAACATCAATTTGTTGAAGGGGGCCATGTGTTTCTTCATCTGCAACCTTATAACAAGACTTCTCTCAATGATTAACACTGTCAGAAACTTGCCCCAAAATTCTATGGTCCTTATACAATTCTCAAGAAAGTAGGGCCCGTGGCCTACCAATTAGCATTTCCCAGTCATTCTAAGCTCCATATTGTTTCTCATCTCTTGTGCTTAAATAAATTGATTGGAACTAAGTGACAGACCCAAACTACTCTCCCCAAGTTGGATGAAGAAGGTTTCATTTGGTTGCAACCCCAAGTAGTCTTGGACCAGTGTGAGCATTGTCTCTATCAACGAACCATCAAGGAAGTGTTAGTTCATTGGAAGGTGTTGGCACAGGGGTAGACTTAGGGCTCATATCTAAGAGAGAGAACCAACAAGCCCTAACTATTGGCCCTTTCAGCAACACCTGCGAAGCAGATGCAGTCTCACCCAAAGCAGTTATGAGGGGGTTGCAGGACAGAGATGTCTACAACCAAAGGGAATATCAAGTGGATATAACACAAGAACATCACAATGTTCATATATCACTTACCATCTTAGATCTATTCTGCACATCTACTATCATATCTAACACAGCAATGCAATCATAGTATATCAATGACAGAGATAGAATATCAATCACACACCACACCAAATATACGTGGTTCACCCTCTCTCTAGGGCTATGTCCACAGAACTGTGCTATAATATATTGAGGTAAAGAATATAGTTCTTGTCTGTGCTCTTAGCTAGCAGATCTCTTCTCTTCTCCTCTCTTTCTCTCCCCTCCCTGTGCACCCAGCTGCAGGGTTGATCTTTGCACCTAGCTGAAGATCTTACAATACCAGAAGGCTCTCACTCTTAGAACTTCTCTCTATCGATACAATACTCATTCACATCAACAATACAACTAGATCAATAGCACTATCATACCAACCCAAAAGTGCCGACCCGACCCAAGTCCTTTAGACCTTTATTTATACATTACAATAGCTCACCGATAACCTTAGGTCGAAACCTAGGTGTCTAAAACCCTATATACCAAAACCCTAAATACCAACTCCGTACTTTCCACTTGGGAGCTAGCTACCATTTTGCAACATTTTTCTCATCTCCAACCTTGAGGACAATGCTATTCTTCAAGGGGGAGGGCATGCTAGGGACCTAAACTCTGTAACCCCTCACATACGTAGAATAATATATTTTCCATGTAATAAATGTTGATATTAGTTAATATGACCTATTTAATAATGTGAACAAGTCCAATGTAAGAATACTTAATAGAAGCTTCTGCTTCTAGAAAGATCTTCCTCTAGAATTTTCTTTCGAAGGTAGAATTAGTATAAATAAGAGTAGAAGGAATGAGAAAGGTCATCTTGAGAATTATTGTAATAGATCTCTACTCTATTGGATGTTTCCTCCTCGAAGAGGCAAGTGAACTTGACTTTCTATCAATAAATGTATCATTTTTTGTGTTTTGATTCTCTATATTTTGTTGTTTCGCTGGTATTTGTTGCAATATTTTTATTTTTGCATAATTATAATATATCTCGTACCTTACAGATCCTTTTTATAAACCATCACTACTGGAATGAGAAAGTACTTTGGCTAGGTCAAATGATGCCAACCTCTATCATTTCTTGAACCATATGCTTAATATCATTGCTAGGAATAGGGGTATATGTAAGGTTAGAGGTTAGGAGGAAGACTCTCTAGGATAATACGAATAGAATGATCATGCTCTCAAGTAGGAGGAATACCATTGTGAATCTGAACAAATAAATTGGAATGGTTTCCAATCACTCTTTGCAAATCCAAGGGCACATAGGGCCTAGATGTTTGAACAACTAGTGAGCACAATTATGCTAGTGCTCTTGAGTGTCCCCTTTTTAGTATTTTTTTCATGTCATTATATATTATCACTTTAGATTATTTCCCTTGTGTACTTATAAATGTATGTGTATTTCCATAATCAATTAACATTTTTGCCTCTTTTATATATCCTTTTGTATTGAGAGTTTAAGGAGTGATAATGCCAGCCAAAGCATGAAAAGATATGGTTGGAGTAGTCTCATATGGTTTTTTAGACCTTGAGATGGTTTTATCTCTTGTTCTTCTTCCTATTCATAATCTGTGTAGAATATTTTCTTTTCACCTCACTTATACCCTTTATTGTACTTAATGTCACAATTGAAGCATAGCCCCTTCACTCTTCTTTCATCCAATTGTTGTGGTGTGAACCTTGTAGGTTGAGTGAGGATAGGAGTCGGAACATTTCACTCTATGTAGGTGTTAGTGGAAACCCTTTTGGTATCCATATGTTTACTTTCACCTCTCTTTAACACACTAACAGCCTAGACAAAGACCCTAACTTGTACAAGTTGTGATTCCAAAAATATAGTGAAGTAGATTTTGAATTTTTCAATGTGCTTCTCTATTTCCTCTAACAACCCTAAAATTTCCATTAAATAAAAATTATCCAACAAATAATTAGAATGAAAGTGGTAATATGACTCGTTTGAAAGATCCAAACCAAATATCGTCTACTCTGATACCAAATTTTATGGACCAAATAGCCAAATAAGCATAAAAAAAGATCCAATTTAGAAATGTTATCTAAATCAAGTGAAAGAGTGAATGAATACGAATCCTAGTTGAGGGAGAAGTCTCCTATTAAAAGATATCAATTTCACAATATAAGATAATTGAAGTGGATCTGGTGGTCCACTTCATGAGAACATCATGAATACAAAACATAATTTTGTATATCCATAATAAATAATATTTTATTTACTATCCATTTTACATATTTACTTGACACCATATGAAATACAATATGTGTATATAAATACACGTGGGGAATGATAAGTCATGTTATTTCCAAAGGTCATGAATTATCATTGAATTATGATTTACATTATAATGTCTATTTACATAATAACAAACCTATAACATATTATTAAATACTAATAAATGTAATATACTAGGTATATTACAAGTCTTCCCCCCTTAAAAATGGTTTGTCCTCAAAGCATAGTTGTAAAATACTTATCTCTTTCTTTGGCTTATAATATTTTCTCTTTATTCTTCATTCTTGAGTCAATGATCATTGAGGACCTGAGACGATAGAATCCTTTAAGTGCTGAACAAAACTGTCGAAATGCAAAGTTGAAATTTTAACCAATAATTCTCACCAAACACCTTTCTATCTCATATATCAATGAATGAGGAATGTGCTTAGAATATTCTCAAATCGTGTATTATTTTGAAGACATGCATTTTATGTTTCCATGTTGTTTATAATCGCATTGCAGTGAATACTAATACATTTGAACATGGAATATATCACACATTATATAAGGTGCAGTTGAATAATAAGTTCTCCATGCTCACTAGTCAAATTTGTTAATGTTGAAAGAAGCATTGGAAGTTGAAGAGCTTCACGAAAAAAAAATCATCTAATGTTGGTTTGTGAGCTCATGATTGATATTTGTGGATGTTATCTTAGCAAACAAGCCCTATGCTCTTCATTTCCTTTTCATGTTAAACATTTAATCATAATTAATGCTATTTGATAGTGTTTTGTGAATACATATTATCTTTACTTCTAGTAGGCTAAGTCACGGGGAATATGACTTACAATTATGTCTATGAAATGTACCACACAAATGGGTTATATTTCCAAATCTATCAAGTTACTCGTAGATTAAAATATGACAAAAATACTTTATATTTTCAAGTCTATCAAGTTACTCATAAATTAAAACATGACAAAAATACTTTATATTTCCAAATCTATCAAGTTAGAATATGACTTACAATTATGTCTATGAAATTTACCACACAAATGGGTTATATTTCCAAATCTATCAAGTTACTCGTAGATTAAAATATGACAAAAATACTTTATATTTCCAAGTCTATCAAGTTACTCGTAAATTAAAACATGAAAAAAATACTTTATATTTCCAAATCTATCAAGTTATTCATAGATTAAAACATGAAAAAATACTTTAGAAATTTAAAGCATGGATTGTATAATGCCAACTTCTCTACCATATCTTCCAAAAGCCTAATTAATTACCTTTTTAACAACAGATTTACACTACAATGGTTGAGTTTAGATTATTTGCATCATTAAATAATGAGAGAGATATGATTTGGTTGCTATTCTTGAAGATGTGGATTCATATTGTTGGATTACTAAGAGGGGGGGTGAATCAGTGATAGAGCAATATAATACTTTTTCACCATAAAATGCAAGTGTTATATCAATGTAGAATTATCATCCAATAGTTGCAAAGTGAATAAACAATGAACAAATGAGCAATCACACACATACATAGTACATCGATGTTTTACGTGGAAACACAAAGCGGGAGAAAACCACAAAATGCTTTTTCTTATATGTATTTAAGAATTACATTCATTGGAAACACCAAATTCCTTTGTTTTCTAGCTGCAACTGGAAGGAGGTTCCAACCCCCTAGTTTCTCAGGCTACAACTTGAGGGAAGCTCCAACTCCCCAATTTTCTAGCTACAACCAGAAGAAGGCTACAACCCCCTATGTTCTCTGGCTACAACCGGAAGGTGGCTACAACCACATGTCCTTGCCCCATCCAACCTCCATGAAATATAAGTATAATGATGGAACCATTGTCACACTGTCACTGTGAGATATATTGTTGTAACAACATGTACCACTACCCTGCATCCAACCTGTATTGTTTCCCTGCAATCAATATGTGTTTGAATTGAGCATGTATCAACAAAAACAATAGATACGTGACTTGTTTTGCAGCATGCGTATGTACATGCCATATTTGTTATGCAGCCCGTGTATGTATGTGTCATGTCTGTTATGCAGCTTGCATATACCTTCTGAAAACTAGGGTTTTCTTTTTCTAAAAACTTCTGACCCTCTGCAATTTCTTTTACATAGATCTACAACCTGTCACTATATCCAGACTGTAATTGTACCATGTGCATGCATCCTCATACATAACCTTTACCCAAAAACTCTATATCTCTCTCTAGTCATGTGCCATATGAGTGTGAGTAATCATGAACAAGTATAATAACTCTCACATGATCTAGACATCAAACCCTTTATGATATTCAATCTCTCAATACATCAACCACTTCACAAATACAAGTTCTCAACCACGTACCACAAAAACCCTTAGTCATATGTCAAGAAATACAAGATGTGCCTCAACTCTGACAAAAAGTATCAATGATAAATATTGATTATACCAGCATCGTATTTCTGTAGATCTGACTTATACAGAAGATCACATGCAGCCACTAGTCTCTCTAGGAAGAATCCTCAAATATCCATAACCATTTCTCATGCATACATAAAAATCCAACTACTCATAGAAATAAGACATACATTTTGAACCAATGGATAGATATAATGTATCTAAGCATTGTAAACCTTCTTGGGAGCTTGTTTTCAGAATCTAGAACCTCGACATCTTCATCTTCTCAAGTTTATATGGCTTTGCCCTCATGTACACGCCCTAATACATTGACAGCCCACGTATGTACACACCCTAATACATTGTCAGCCCACATACACCTCAGAAATTAGGGTTTTTAGTATTCGTTGTAATTATGAAACTTTCGTCGTCAACCCTTCCTTCTACCTCAGACTTTTGCAACTTCAGATGTATCAATGAGTACTTGCAATAAGCCTTACACAACAATAGATATTCAATATGTTCAAGTGTGATTAAATAAGAGAGCCTTGCCTCTTATTTATACTTTCATGTAGAATCCTCAATGGGTTACCTTTTAACCATCTTAACCCACTTTCCTTATTTTAGGGTTAACCCACTTATAACCATTTGTCCACTTAACTTGACCACTTTCCATAATTAGTAAGTTCTCCATTAACTTTATTATTTAAATAATTTCGTTTGCATCCTCTTTGACTTATAGTACACTCATCACTTCACTTTATTATTTAAATAATTTCTTCTTTGCAAACACTTTGACTACTTTGACCTTTTGGGGCTTCTAGATGACTCATGAAGGTTCTCCAACTTCACATGGCCATAACTCTCTAACCGTGAGGAGTTATGTGACGTTACACATACCACCGGAAATGGCATGACATGTACTATCCATCTAGTATAGTCTTACCTGTAAATATATCAAAACTCATACCATTATCCATCACACAAACTTGGGTCCATTACCCAAACGTTTGTGCTACCGGACTTTCTTCAAAGTTTTACATCAATGAAAACCAACCCAATTAATCAACAATATCCCCCTTTGGCATTGATGGAAACACTCTGATGCAATACTGAAGTCATGTCATGCAATATTGAAGTCATATCACTCATGCTCCCCCTGTGACCATCTCTCCCCCTAGAACCATTCCTCTATGCTCTGCATCTGATAAATCTCTCCCCCTTTGTCATCAATGGCGGGTGTCTTTCCATCTAAGGATGCTCCCCCTAATTGAATTGTCCTTGGGGATCCTCCCCCTGAATGAACTCTTCCTGAAACTGATCTTTCGACCTGAATTGTCCTCTTTATGGTGCTTCCTCATGTAGATCTAAGAAATATAATATAATCATTAAAAAGAATTCATTTTGGAGTAGAAATTACTATGAGTCTTTGACAAAGATACTCAAAAGGCTTCTCTTGGAAGCGATTTTGTAAAGATGTCTGCCACTTGTTCTTTTGTGCTCACATATTCAACTTTGGCGTTCTTCTCTGTAACATGTTCCCGTAGAAAGTGATACTTGATTGGAATGTGCTTCATCTTGGAGCGCATTACTGGGTTCTTTGAGATACTGATGGAATTTGTATTATCACAATAGATTGGAATGGGCTCATCATACTCAACCTGTATATCTGTCAGAGTTTGTTTCATCCATAGAACATGTGTACAACATGTTGTTGTTTCAATATACTCTGCCTAGGATGTAGGTAAGGATATAAATGATTGTTTCTTGCTTAGCCATGATACTAAACACTCACCCAAGAAGAATGTTTCTCCACTGGTTCTTTGTCGGATATCAACGCAACCTGCCCAATCTGCATTTGTGTAGGCAATAAGTGATATATCCTTTCCTTTTGGATACCATAATCCAAACTCTTTTGTTCCTTTGAGATATATGAAAATCCTCTTCATTGCTAATACATGTGATTCCTTTGGTGCTACTTGAAATTGTGCCACCTGTCCAACTTCTTTCATTACATCTCATCTGGATGTTGTCACATATAGTAAGTTGTCAATCATTGACCTCTATTGCCTCTGGTCTGTATACTTTGAATCATCATCTTTTCTCAACTTGCAACTAGTTTGCATAGGAGTGATAATTGGTTTGCAATCTTCCATTCCGAACCTCTTTAGCATTTCTCTTATATACTTAGTTTGAGAAATAAAAATTCCTTGGTTTCTTTGACGTATCTGAAGACCCATAAAGAAGGATAGTTCTCCAAGTAATGACATTTCAAATTCATTATGCATGTCCTTTGAAAATTTATGGTTTAACCTGTCATCATTGCTTCCAAAAATAATATCATCAACATAAAATTCAATTAATAAAATACTATATTGAGTTACCTTGATGTATAGATTGTTGTCTGCACTTCCTTTTCTGAACCCTTCCTGATGTAGATATTTATCCAGTCTAGAGTACCATGCTCTATGAGCCTGTTTTAGACCATACAACGCCTTCTTCAATTTACACACATAATATACGTTCTCTCACAACTGAAATCCTTCTGGTAGTTCAATGTAGACTTCTTCTTCAAGTTCCCAATTCAGAAAAGATGATTTCACATCCATCTGATACACTTTAATATTCTTGGAGCATGCATAAGCTAAAATCAATCGGATTGCCTCCATTCTGGAAACTGGGGAAAATGTCTCTTCAAAGTTGATTCCTTCAACCTATGCGTATCCTTTACATACCAATCTAGATTTGTTCCTTGTAACATGTCCATCTTCATTCAATTTATTCTTGAATACCCACTTTGTGTCAATCACATTCTTATTCTTTGGTCTTTGAACCAATTCTGAAGTGTCATTTTTCTCTATTTGATCCAATTCTTCATCCATGGCCTTATTCCACAATTAATCCTTGATGGCCTTTTGAAAACTGTTTGGTTCAATCATAGATGAGAGTGCTAGGTGTGTTTGTTTTGGTGAATGGATTCTTCTTCTAGTCTCAACTCCTGCATCTTTGTTTCCGATAATCTAATCTGAAGGATGATTCTTATGTACTCGTTTAGTAGGTGTCTTTGGAGGCACTTGTTGAAATTGCTCTTCTACTTATCTTTGATCCTCTTCATCTTCCCCTTCTACTTATTCTTCATCTTCTGCTTCTTCTTCGTAAAGTTGTTCCATTGATTCATTTTCTTCTTCCTTTAATTCTCATCTACCTGTTTCATCAATTGTTGCATTAATGCTTTCCACAACTTTTTTCAACCTCAGATTGTAACACTTGTATGTTTTCCTTGTACTTGAGTAACCAACAAGTACTCCTTCGTCCACACGAGATTCAAACTTTCCCATTCTGCCATATTCTCTTTTGATGTAGCATTTTCTTCCAAATACTCAGAAGTGCTTCACATTTGTTGGTCTTCCTTTCCATAGCTCGTAAGGAGTTTTGTCAATGTTGTTTATGAGCATTACTCTATTTTGAATGTGAAACATTGTATGCATTGCATGTGTCCAAAAGATATCTGTCAATTTGGAATCCATTAGCATTATTCGATCCATTTCTTGTACTGTCATGTTCTTTCTTTCAACAACTCCATTTTGTTGAGGTGTCCTAGCAACGAAGAATTGCCTTTTTATTCCATGTATGTTGCAGTATTCCATAAATTCCTTTGAAGTGAACTCTCCTCCATTATCAGATCTCAAACATTTGATTTTTGAATCCATTTCATTTTCAACCATTTCCTTGTAGACCTTGAAGTTTTCAAAAGATTCTAACTTATTTCTAAGAAAACAAACTGTAGTCATTCTTGTATAATCATCAACTAATAACATAAATTATTTCTCACCTTTTAAACCCTTTGTTGTAGTTGGTCCAACTAGATCAGTATGCACAATTTCTAGTGGTCTTGTCGTTGAATATTCCTTTGATTTAAACCTGGTCTTTGTTTTCTTTCCTTGTTGACAATGCTTGCATAAAGTATTGGTTGGTTTCGTGATCTGGGGAATTTCTCTAATTGCTTCCTTTTTGTTGACTTTGACAAGGTTATCAAAGTGTATGTGACCCATTCTTCTATGCCATAGCCAAATTTCATCTTCCTTTCCTAAACAACACTTTTCATTTCCAATTTCACTTAATGCATATATGTTGCTTGAAGTTCTTGCAGTTGTTACAATCAATTTTCCTAAACCTTCTTTTCTTATCTCACACTTTTGTGAATCGAAAGTAACTTTATGACCTTGGTCACACATTTGACTCACACTTAGAAGATTATGTTTCATATCTTCTAGTAGTAGAAAATTTTCTCCCTTGGTATTCTTGTTTCCAATTATGACTATGCATTTTCCAATGATTTTAGTTGAATCATCATTTTTGAAGGATGATTGATCCATCTCTTTCCTTTCTTAATGTAAGAAACTTGTCTTTATCACCTCTCATGTGTTTTGAACAGCCATTGTCAACATACCAACCACGTTTCTTTTGCTTAGCTTGTAGAGCGAGTGTGCAATATTCATTGCTATATTGATTCATCTTTCTTATCCATGTTCTCTTATGAGGTTCATGTATGTGTTTATTGTTGTTCTATTGTGGTTCTCTAGGAGGAACTGTCATTCTGCAATCTTTGTCCATGTGTCCAAAGTTGTTACACTTGTAGCATTCCATTTCAGTGCTCAATGATTCAAACCTGTTGTAACTTCTTCTATGTGTTTCACTAGGCCTTCTTGGATAACCCTTTTGTGTATGACTTTCAAAGTTTTTTATGTTCATGTTGTTATCTCTGCAATTCATAGCTTTATGTCCAAAATTATTGCATGCATAACGTAAACTCAAAAAGATAGTTTGATGCCTAGGACTTGAATATCTTCTAAAAGGAGTTTCTTTTTTGAATCTGTCTTCTTCCTGAGGCTTATATGTTGGTTGTTGATTATGAAATCTAAATCTTCTTGGTGGAGGAGTGTCCCTGTAATCTTATTTGTAGGTCTTCCTATCCCCTTTGATTATTTCTGCATAGGTTTTTGGATATGTTTCTTGTTTTGTTGTTTTGGAGCTTGATCCCTTTTCTGTTTGATTGTATCCAAGTCCGGACTTGTCATGATGAGGCTTTTGACTGTTGATAATGTTATCCAAAACTTTTGAGTTGTTCTACATATTTTTATTTTGAATATCCTTTCTTAATGTGACAATCTCTTCTTCCAAATTTTCAATGATCTTATCTCTTTCTTCTTGTTGTTCTTTGAGTGATTCTTCAATTCTTTTATCTTCTTCTATTTGAACCTTCAAATATGTCATCATTTGTTCTAGTTCCTGAGTGTCTTATTTCTTGTAGCTTCTTGTTTTTCTTCTTTTCTCTTCTTATAACTTCTATGGCAGTCAACAATTCTTCTTGGTAGTCAACTTCTGCCTCTTCATATTCTTCTTCGGTGTCTTCTTTATCAGAGTCTTCTACTACCATGAATAGAACTCTTTCTGTCTCACTATCATTTTCTTCATCTTCATCTAATGAGATGTCTTCTTTAGTGCAGAATCTTTTCTTAAAGGCTTTCTTTATAGTTCTTTTGTCTTTGTATGTTTGTTTGCTATTTGAGTAACTTCATCATTCCTCTTATTTTTATTATGAAGAGATTTGTTAGCAAAATGACCAATACCATCACAATTAAAACAAATCAATGGAAGTTTACATTTATATCTGTCATTGGTTCCCTTGTTCAATCTTCTGAGAAAGTTGGCCACTTTTTCATCATCTTCTGATATGTCACTGTTGTTGTTATGTTTTTTTTCCTTTTGCTTTCCCTTTTGCTTTGACTTTTTGGATGCTTTGAAAGCTACTTCTTTTATATCTGGATTTTCCATTTCATTTTTCATTTCATATGCGGTTAAGATACCATTTAGTTCTTCCATGCTTATTGAGTCTAGATCTTCTCTTTCTTCTAGTGTTTATATCTTGGAATCAAATCTCATAGGAAGAGATCTTAGTACATTTTGAACAATTAAAAATTCTTTAATTTCTTCTCCCAATCCTATGATTGCATTTACAGTTTCATCGACTCGTAAGAAGTAAGTTGCAATATTCTCATCTTCCTTCATCTTTAGTTGTTCGAACTGACCTCTGTAAGTTTGAAGCTTTGTTGCTTTGAATTTTGAATCTCCCTCATAAATATTTTGAAGCTTGTCCCAAATCTCTTTAGTGGATTTACAGTGTATAACTTTGGTGTATATCAATTCACAAATACCATTCAGAAGTGCATTTGTGGCTTTGGAATTATTTTGACCGAGTTTTATTGCTCTTTCATTTGCCGGCGGAATTGTTGGTTCTTTGTATCCATCTACAACTGATTGCCAAATTTCAAATCCCTATGCTTGTATATATGTTTTCATCCTTCTGCTCCAAAATGCATATTTCTATCCATCAAACTATGGTATTCCATTTTTATACATGTTGTTTCTCTCCATGATCTACCTTTCAGTGGTTAACCTAATTTCTGTAGGAACTTGCTCTGATTCCAATTGTTGGATTATTGAGAGGGACATGAATCAGTAATAGAGAAATATAATCATTTTTCACCATAAAATGCAAGTGTTATATCAATGTAGAAATATCATCCAATAGTTGCATAGTAAATAAACAATGAACAAATGAGAAATCACACACATACACAGTACACCAATGTTTTACGTGGAAACCCAAAGCGGTATAAAACCACATAATGTTTTTTCTTATATGTCTTTAAGAATTACATTAATTGGAAGCACCAACTTCCTTTGTTTTCCAACTGCAACTGGAAGGAGGCTCCAACCCCCTAGTTTCTCAGGCTACAACCTGAGGGAAGCTCCAACTCCCCAATTCTCTGGCTACAACCAAAAGGAGGCTACAACCCCCTGTGTTCTTCGGCTAACACCGAAAGGTGGCTACAACCACATGTCCTTGCCCCGTATAACCACCCTGAAATATAAGTAGAATGATGGAACCATTGTCACACTATCAATGTGAGATATACTATTGTATCAACCTGTACCACTTCCCTGCAGCCAACCTATATTGTTGCCCTGCAATCAATATGTGCCTGAACTGAGCATGTATCAACAAATACAACGGATACGCAACCTGTAGTTCTGTAGCATGTGTATGTACGTGCCCTATCTGTTATGAAGCCCATGTATGTACGTGTCCTATCTATTATGCAGCCTGTGTATACCTTCTAAAAACTAGGGTTTTCTTTTTCTGAAAACTTATGACCCTCTACAACTTCTTTCACATAGATCTGCAACTTGTCACTATATCCAGACTGTAACTGTACCCTGTGCATGCATCCTCATACGTAACCTTTACCCAGAAACTCTATATCTCTCTCTATTCATGTGCCATATGAGTGTGTGTAATCATAAACAAGTATAATAACCCTCAAATGATCTAAACATCAAACCATTTCTGATATTCAGTCTCTCAATACATCAACCACTTCACAAATACAAGCTCTCAACCATGTACCACAAAAACCCTTAGTCATATGCCAAGAAATACAAGATGTGCCTCAACTCTAACAAGAAGTATCAATGATAAATATCGATTATACTAGCGCTATATTTCTGTAGATCTTACTTATACAGAAGATCTCATGCAGCCACTAGTCTCTCTAGGGAGAATCCTCAAATATCCATAACCATTTCTCATGCATACATCAAAATCCAACTACTCGTAGAAATAAGACATACCTTTTGAACCAATGGATAGATATGATGTATCTGAGCATTGTAAACCTTCCTGGGAGCTTGATCTTAGAATATAGAACCCCGACATCTTCATCTTCTCAAGTTTCTATGTCTTTGCCCTCATGTACGCACCCTAATACACTACCGTCCCGCGTATGTACGCACCCTAATACACTGTCATCCCGCGTACACCTCATAAATTAGGGTTTTTTAGTATTATTTGTAATTCTGAAACTTTCGTCATCAACTCTTCGTGCTACCTCAGACTTTCGTAACTTCAGATGTATCAATGAGTACTTGCAATAAGCCTTACACAACAATAGATATTCAATATGTTCAAGTGTGATTAAATGAGAGAGCATTGCCTCTTATTTATACTTTAATGTAGCATCCTCAATGGGTTACCTTTTAACCATCTTAACCCATTTTCCTTATTTTAGGGTTAACCCACTTATAATCATTTGTCCACTTAACTTGACCACTTTCCATAATTAGTAAGTTCTCCATTAACTTTATTATTTAAATAATTTCTTTTGCATCCTCTTTGACTTATAGTACACTCATCACTTCATTTTATTATTTAAATAATTTCTTCTTTGCAAACACTTTGACTACTTTGACCTTTTGGGTCTTCTAGATGACTCATGAGGGTTCTCCAACTTCACATGGCCATAACTCTAAAACCGTGAGGAGTTATGTGATGTTCCACATACCACCAAAAATGGAATGACATGTACTATCCATATAGAATAGTATTACCTGCAAATATATCAAAACTCATACCATTATCTATCACACAAACTTGGGTCCATTACCCAAACCTTTTTGCTATCGGACTTTCTTCAAGGGTTGACATCAATGAAAACCAACCCAATTAATTAGCACATATAAGGAGGCTATAGATATGTATATTAGAGGTGGTTAATGGGAGAAATCATTTAGTTCTATTTTGATTTATGGATTTCACTTATAAATACTTTTTAGTGGTTTTCAAGGATAATTTTAAATACATTTTTCTTGACCATTTATATGATCAATAAATATTTAATTCGTAAAATTTTACAATATATTTTTAAAATTTCGATTTTGAAAATTATAAACCAAATTTGACTTTTATAAATAAATAAAATTTTGATGATAACTTGTTTCGAACCACTTGATCTCCCTCTTTAAAAACCTTTTGATATTATAACCCAAAACCCAAGACTCACCACCTAATATGTACTCTAAAATTAAAAAATTCACCACCTAGTATGTACTCTAAAAATTGAGGTGGTCCTATCCTATGGATGATGAGTTAATAGTGCAATTTTTATGGTTCCCCGGTGTTGTTTATATAGAATGGTGGATTTCTACAATAAACTATATAACTTGACAACACACTTAAAAAATCATTGCTTTTTTCTACAATATCATTGTTTTTTTATGCCCAGCTATACAAATAATCTCAATATGGCTATACAAAATCTGAAATAGTTACTTGATCCCTAAAAATATCCTCCTTGAACATAGAAAATGTGAATTTGATTCTCTCTCTCTCTCTCTCTCTCTCTCTCTCTCTCTCTCTC
>JZKD02S1034182.1:3096-17550 GCA_000966675.3 Picea glauca | reverse complement strand
CCCCCTCTTTGTCTCCTACATATACCCCTCTCTCCCCCTCCCTCTCTCACTCATTGTATCCCCTTCCCTCTCTCCCCCACCAGTGCATTATCATATAAATATGCATCGGTGCATATGGATAAACCAAATGCACTGGTGCGTGTAATTGAGAGAAGCACATAAGATTGACCTTGCCTCCACAAAGAAAAACCTCCTCAAAATTTAAATACATATGTTTGCATTTTCATTATGAAAATTTATCTATCTTATGGTTCGTTATTACTTACACACCACCCTGGTATGTTATTAATTACACTTTGCACCATTGTGTTTCAAATTGTATAGTGCACCGACTGAAGCAAGTTAGAAAAATAACACACGCTTACTATCAATACTTTGAAATTTATTACAAAAATAAATCAGTGCATTATATGTACACACCACACTGGTGCAGTACTCATGGTATAGCGCACCAAAAATGTAACTTTTGAAAAAAAAAAAAAAAAAACGTGCACATTTATCATGAATGTGTTGAAATATACAACGAAAAAATGAGTGGGAATTTGAGTTTTTGTGTTTATAAAGGAAAACCCTATTCATTGTTTTATTTGTTTACCAAAATTTACAAAGGATATTGTGCAACAGAGATTTATCAGCAAAGATTTCAGAGTGGGTGGATTTTTTTTTAAAGAGACAAATTTGAGGGGGATTATTGTAGATCACATAGAAATCTACAGAGGAGAAATTTCAAGTATATGATTTCAATATATTAATCATCTTGATCTTTTCCTATTTGATTCAAACATTTTTCAGTGCATTCCCAAACAAAAAAAAAAAGAGTTTCATAGTTACCTTCAATATTGGAAGCACTAATTTCCTCACTGTTTTTTTTTTCTTTCTCCTTCTAGATTTCACAAGAAGATTTTTTTTGAAGCACAATTTTTTTATAGGGTTTTTTAATTTATATATGGGTGTTTCTATCCATTGAAATGAAACCACTCATTGCATTGGATCCCAAACCATCTTGTCAATGTTGTTTAAAAAAAAATATTCCTTCGTGGTGACGGATGCGCTTTGTACATAGTAAGTGCACCAATGTGTATTTGTTTGTAAACAACAATGCTTTATTTCAATTTGAAATATTATTAAAAAAGTATTTTTACAGTCGGCGGTGCTCATTTTACCTAAATACGCATCGGGGCACATTGTTTACAAAGTGCGTCGTTTAGTTTAAAATGGAAAATTTACAATTTTTATATGGAAAGCGTCATTTCTTAAAAAATTTCACTGCTCTACGGTGCGTAATAAACAGTACTCAGGAAGCCATGCTTTTCTTAATTCATAAAGCATCAGGTGAATACAAAAATTTGTAAAACATTTTCAATTTTGCAATGACACCATTATATTGTACCAGCGCGTATATGTATGGTTTACGCATCGATGCATATAAATTTTGTTGATGCCCGGATACATATTATCTTAATATACACACCAAGATCTTATTTACAAAAAAAAAAAAAATTTGTTTTTCAGGGAGATTTTGAAAATTCCAAGTGATAAACAAGGGGAAAACCAAGACATGTTGATAGGGATGTCCAGAAAAGTGTAGAAAGAGATGTGTTGGCAGCCCTACACGATTTTTTCCTTTTAAAGTGCCAAATAACAATTTATGTAGCTGCCTATGCTTCGTCATGTAAGTATTGCTATTTGAAGGTGACTACTCGGTTGTAAAGAAGATGTTTTGATTGAATTCAAATTTGGACGAGGTACCGTGGGGTTTGTTTGTCACCTCCTGAAAAATTCAATGTTGTGACAAAGGTATGCCACTCTCTCTGTTTAAGGATAGATGACATGGTTTATTGGCAGTGTTAAGACATTTTGTCACTTGTGAAGGCTGCTACGGCCTCATCTTCATTTACCACATAAGATTGCTCATGCATTTTATCGGTTTCCAGTTAAACATGCCTTTTTACTTATTAAGAAGTTTTCAAAGAGATATAAAGGCAGAAATTGGATTCCATCTTGTTTCATCATGGGTTAATTAAGTTGTTGATAGATCATCATCTGAAACTGCTTAATGATGATTCGGATGCTTTCGTGACTCGAAATGGCTTTGTTACAATAAACCCTGTGGACACTCCGGTGATTGATAAACCTATGCTGGAAAAGTATCTCTTTCCCTCCAGTGACAGGTCAGTTTTCTTATGTGAAAAACCTTGTGAAAGGGCTACGCCCAATTAGTCTATGTGTGAACAACAAGACGTTGACTCCAAGCTTGTTGAAACCCGTGAGTGTGAGAAAGTCGTCGACCCTAACCTTAACGTCAAATCCAGTAGTGGAAACCCTTCCAAACAGTCAAAGAAAAATCGAGACATGCGAGGGTTTAATAACAAGAGGGTTGGGAGACTGATTTCTAGGATCCTACGAAATAGATCAAAACATCATGTGAGCTCGATCGAATCAATCAAGGTCCATGAGATCTCTAATTATGAGATTGAAAAATTTCTAGCAGCTGAAGACCCAAATTACTCTAAACCAGATCTCGTTCAGGCTTTCGATTATGTGGATAACTTACCACCGTGTCTGAAGCACAACAAGTATTATCCAGGAATTAAATTCGTTCAAAATCCGACAATGGATAGTGGAAGTGTTTTAACACACGGTGATGTGCTTGCTCAACCATTTGCCCCTTCTGTAAATTGTGAAGTGTGTTTACACTGGATCGGTCTGTATTACACAGACATTCTCGTCCTTCAAAAATAAATCAAGGCTCCTACGACTCAAAACCGCTCATTGACAATTGAAAACTGCAAGATCAAGATCAATGCACAGAGGCAAGGAAAACGCTTGAAAAGGACTGGCAATATCATAATAAAAAAAGTCGATAGTATCGAGGTTGTGATCAACTCTGAAATTTTGTGATTTGAATTTGATTTTCAATTGAATGGTAGTATTATTTTTTTTATTTTTGTTGTGCTTTATTGTTATTTTTCTAATTAATATAGAGTGATTTAGATTTATGTTGTCAATAATAAGACTGGCTACAAAATCGTGAAATTCTATAGCCAAGTCAAATTTCTCATATAAAAATTTGGAAAATGTTGGTTAAATAAATATCTAATTTTCTTATTTCATTTTCTTTCAGGATATGATGTATCTTGTGGTGATCTCATAAGATGGAGCATTTCTGGACTTAGTTTATTAGTCACCTCTTTTGTCTTATTCTGTAAATCAAAACAAAACTTGTGTAATTTTGAAGATATGGTTTGATATTGAGTGGCTTTTTAGACCCTCTATTGTTGTAATTTTGAGATCATTTTGAGATATGATCCTATCTTAGAAGATAGAATGCGTAGCTTGCCTGAACTCTTTAAATACACAGTATTTTGTAATAGAAATCATCTTGGCCTGGGGCAGAAGATGGACGATTAATTCACAGACTTAAATGGAACAATAATACGCATTTTACCTTTAGCTTCTTGTAAATGGTGTCTTCATTTATGTTTTGTTTATCCTGATATGATAACAGGTTTTGATAGCTTTAGACTTCACGATCTGTTATGTTTTGGGATAATTCTCTTATAAATATCGTCCATATTTGATGCTTTAGATATTAACAGTGTGATCATCTATTCAGCTTAAATGATAGGATTTCTCTTTAATTTTTAGTTGAATGATCAAATGTAACGTTGTTACGATCAGATTTATCTTAATGTAGCCGCTTGTGATCCTAAGATCACAGGACCTATTCATATCATTTATTATGTTATTAAAACTCAACTACCAACACATTGTTCTGGATTTATTTAGAACAATCTTAAGGTTCATTGCAGGTTTCCCTCTTGGACGTGGTAGTTGAACGTTCTCTAATCATTCAGATGCTTGGATACATATCGCTAATTCACTAACAGGTTAGCTCATTTACATTTTTCTGTCATTTACTTATCACTAAAACTCGAATGTACGGTTCGGCTTTTGACTATCCACATGTTTTTGTTTCATAGTATCTTTTTGTTTATTAGTTTAGATTTATAAAGAAAAAATGAAAAAATATTTTTATCTGCTTCTTCGAAGAAATCATTTTTCGCATTGAGTTTCATAAGTTTAGATTGAAACTTGCAGTTTGTATATCATGTACATAAGTAAGATAAGTAAATCTTCCCTTTAAATATATCTACAATAGTTACATTATACGTATGTACATATATATATAGTGTTTAATAATTAGATAGTTATTTCTTTCTTTTATTTGTTTCGTTTAGGACTTTTAATTAGCTAATTGAGCCATTAAACCCGTCGGAATGAGTTACACCAAACGACTTGGTTTATTTAGACAACCCTGGACCGGATTCATTCTTTCAGTTGACGGACAGTCATTTTTCGCCCGTCAACAAGATGTTAAAAGAAATGAACATAATTGTGTTGCAAGAGGATCAATCCCAACTACAATGTCATTGAGAGGTATGCAATCATTTATTTATTCTTTTATCTACATTGAATTTAAGTATCGTGTGAAATACTATTTTTCAATTGGTTTGTTGCAGAAAAGAAAAACAAATAGAATCCATTCAACACATAAGACGGGATGACGAGGAATAAAAGGGTTGATTGCAAATTTTGTGAGTATTCACATTTTTTACCTTTGTTAAGATTTCATGTTTGTTGTGATCTTTGTATTAAATAATTAATTTACATGTGTCCATGGATGTCTTCTACTAGGTGCTAACATGCAAAGATGAGCCAACCAATGAATTGATTGTTGGGTAGGTGTTACATTCTTTGCATGTGTTTGTGGGGGGGGTGGAGGGGTGCATCAGATTTGATGATTGTGTCTGACGATCCCTATTCTAGCGTTTTTCATTATTTTTAGCGGTTTTCTAAATTAATCCCAGATTAAGGGATTAGGGATTTTACAGCTATGGAATCACTAAAATTTTGTATATATTGTATTGCAAATGGTGAAATTAATACAATGAAGAGTTGAGAGGTGCAACACCAAGGAAGGCTATTTTTCTCCCAATTAAGGGTCTCTGATGTAAATCTATGTGTATGCATTGCTTTACTTCACAGGTTTAAAACTTGCATGTGGTATCAGAGCACGTTTTTGGCTTCAGATGGATGCCTTTGTTGCTGAGGGTTTTGCTCGGTCTTGATAGATTAAGTTTATCTTGGGTCTGTGATAAACCTGGGTTCAATAGGAGCTTTGTAGTGGTGATTCTTGTGCTAAAATAGAATGGTGAGTAGTTCTAGAATGAGATTGAGAAGTTCAATGGTCAAAATTTTGATCTATAGAAGCTCAATATGGAGGACCTTCTTGTAGACAAAGAACAATGGATCAATGTGCATCCTGGTACACAACCTATTGGCACACAACCTATTAGTACACAAAATAATGGTATATAATCTATTGTTACACAAACTACTAGTACTCAATCTACTATAATGTCGAAAGAAGATTGGGAGAAGCTAGATAGAAGAGCAAGGAGTACGATTAGACTTTGTCTATCAAATTTGATGTTACTGAATGTATCGGGAGAATCTAAAACCAAGGAACTATGGGAAAAGTTGGGGAATTTGTATCAGTCGAAATCCATGGTAGACAAGTTGTTTCTTCGAAAGAATTTGTATCATCTTAGTATGGAAGATGGAGATTTTATGACACGTCGTCTAAATTCCTTCAATACTTTGGTAAGTCAACTTGGATCTATTGATATTTCACTTGCAGAAGAATATAAGTGTATTAATTTGTTATGTTCTTTTCTAGACTCCTGGGATAATATGGTTATAGCAATTAGTAGTACCACTCAATTTTCATTGAAGTATGAGGATGTAGTTTCATCCTTGTTATCATAAGAGATGAGGCATAAAAGCATGGATAGTCACAGCACATATGTTTTATCTATAAGAGGTCATCCCCAAGATAGGATTAAAATTAAGTCTTCAGGGGGGGATCTAAATCTAAAGGTAGATCTAAATCCCCAAGAAAATATTTGAGGAAATGTTGGAAATGTGATAAAGTTGGGAATTATAAGAAAGATTGTAGGTCTAATAAGGGATCTGATGATTCCTCTTCCACAAAGGCTAAAACCTCCACAGAAGAAGGAGGTGATGTTTACCTGGAATCTATGTGTACACATGTATATCGTGATGTATGGTTGATCGACTCATGTGCATAATTTCATATGACTCCTCACAGAGAGTGGTTCAGTGAATATGAAAAGTATGATGGTGGTGATGTCTTCCTAGGAGATGACTCAATAGCCAAAATCATTGGACATTGAAGGGTTAAGTTGTTACTGAAATATGGAAGGACTAGAACTCTCCCTCGAGTTATGTACATTCCAGATCTAGCCAAGAGCCACTAGTAAATTTGGGTCATATTCCGACGACCATTTCAACATACTTCTGACATGATGTCGTCGGGATCATGACAAACATTGGCCCCTCCAAATTTAATTTCTGGTACCATCTCAATTTCGATGAATTTTCTTATGTCTCACTTCTAATGTATCTAATAGACATGTGTCGTTGAAGCCTCATTTTTACAGTGACGTAAATGGTCATCTCACCTGAGACGTACATTTACATGTCGTCTTACTTTGTCACAATAGAGACGACCCGACATAATTTTATATCTTAAATGACGACGAAATAATTCGTCGTAGTACAGACGCTTGCAACTATGCATCAATGAATTTTCCATAGCAGCGATGATTTCTACCGTTGGAAAAGCGTCCAAAGTAAAATGAATGCAATGGAAGAAGGCATCATAATACATATGCATCAACGAATTTTCCATAGTTGAGACAATTTCTACCTTTGGAAAAACGTCGGAAGTCAGACAAATACGTCGTCGGAATACATACACGCTAGAAGTATTTTAATATATATATATATATATATATATATATATATATTAGCACTGAAAATCCATGAGAAAATATGTTCTTGAGTATTTTGATTTTTAGTGAAGAATCAAGAGGAATTTATGATTAGGAATGTTGTATAACCATTTGGATAAAAGGTCTCAAAAAGATTGTATAGGGCTTGCTAGGGATTTCCAAGACTCTGTAACCTTCCTATATACAGTTTGAGAGAAAGACCCAACCTCGGTAGCACCACCAGCATAGGTAGCATCTTATATAGTATATGAACCAACAACAACATCTAAGATAGAGACATTAGAGGCATCAACAGTGGTAAAGAGCTTAGTTGATTTTGATCTAGCCCTCCCAATAGGATTTAAAAACCAAGCATCAATAGCAAGAGATAGAGGCACCATAGGCACAAGCAACAGATCCTGTTCGAAATTCATTAGTTATAGTAGATTATGTTAAGTAAGCAATAGTGTAAGCACTAGCAGCAGAGGAAACAAAGTCAAGGTAAGCTAAGTAGTCAATCAAGGTGGGCTAAGAATCTAAGACAAGTAAGGACAAGCTAATCAAAGTCTAGTAAAAGAAAGATACTAAGTCAATGGCAAGGGTCTAAGATGTCGATCTGAACATGGAAGGTTTTTGTAGAGCCAAGCAAAGACAAGTCTAGGAAAGGTCTGCCATCATTCCAATCACATGGACAAGTCAACAATTAATCCAATTCAAACCCATGAAGTCCAAGTCTTGTTTCATCAAGTGAATACAAGTGAATCCAAGGGCTAGTGAATGAAGGACCAACATAGGATAAATATAGAAGATTCCTCCACATATGTGAAAACATCCATATAATTAAAATAGAAGATGCTCTATGATGTATTATAACAACTATGAAAATTACTTAAGAATCGGGAATGAATTGAATATTATATACTAAGTGGCATGTTACAAAATGAATTTGCCATTATTTTAACTAACATTATCCAACACCCCCTTTTAATGTCAAATTGACTTTGTTTGGTCTTTACTTTTTAGGGTGTAATAGTAGCCTTATAATCTTCTATTATAAACCTTTATAGTCGATTCTTCACAAACTTTCTCTCAGAGAAATATATGCCTTTATTTTTGTACCATATCTCCCTGCTAAGATAATAATGGAGTAGTCCTAAGTCTATCATCTTGAACTACTTCTTAAACTCTTATGTAGTACCTTTAATAAGATCATTCTAACTCCCAATGATGATCAAATCATCCACATAAACAAATACAAGAATGATTTCACCATTTACTTTACATACAAGTTTGATGTTGTGAGGACTTAGTGAAACCATGTTGGATAAGATAGGCATTACAATACAAGGTGAGTAATTATGTAACCTCAAGTATGCTAATGACATGCAAAACTTGATGATGACACCCTCTTAGTGATCCATTGATAAGAGAAACAAGGGTGAACTAGGTGGCTTCAATCCCTCCACCAACCAAACAAAGACTCCCACCCACACGACGAATTGGACTTCAACAAATTGGTGATAAGGATAAGGACCTTGTGTGAGGAACATAATGTGATATTTGTGCATTATGTGTTTCGACTCTTGACTCAGTTGACACCCTAAATATGAGTAAGTTCTAAAAGGTCTCAAAGGTTATAAACATATTTGTGCATTATTTTAACTAACATATTCGTGTATTATTTTAACTGATATTTGTGCATTATTTTAACTGACATTATCTAACACCCCCTTTTAATGCCAAATGTATAATATGATAAGTTATAGAGCGATCGATTTCGATGGGCCTCGTTCTGCATGGTGACCCAGGTTCAAAACTTGTTGTTACGTTATCGGGAGGAGGCACTGAAAAATCCATCCATGATAAGGGTTGATGTCGCTCAGAACGAGTGTGATCATCGGGTGATTTTGATGGCTTAGATGCCCTTGGGTTGTGATTTCTCAGCCACGTGCTAGTCTCGCAAGTCACAGACATGCTAGCAAACAAAAAGCAATCCTTTAATTAAAGTAAATTGCCAAGGTAGAAGGCTTTGGACGAATTCCACACATGTAGACAATTAGACCTGTGTGGAAGTGCCTGACTTATTAGACTACAAACATCAACAATTGAGTTCTAACTTTAGTCAAAGAATTTCGAGATGGAGTTATAATAAAAACTCCACTCGATACTTGAGTCATTTGGATGTGGACTTCATGTGACGATCATTCCTCATATTTACCTATAGTTCCTATGATATTTTGATCGAGAGTCTTGGTAACTTGTGCACGTAGAACTTAAAAGGAAATTTTCTATAATAAAGGTCCATTTCTGATCAAATGTTGTGTAGACATGCTTTTGACATGATTATTTTGCTAGACTACTAATATTTTTTTCTTAGCGAGTGCTAAGAACACTTTCCATGTGTATTTTTGTTTCTTAGGTAAATAAAAAGTCTACTTTTTTCTTGATATAAAATATTTACTAACCAATTTTATAAAATATTCAAAGTTGTAACATATAAAGCTATCTGTAACATATAAAGATATCTGTAACATATAAAGCTATATAGCGGTAACTAGTGGTGGGTTTCATCGAGATCCTGAAGATCTAGCGGCGGCGGCAGAGAAGGCGAGGACTTGACCTTAGGGCTTCGGCCTGGCCTTGCAGCTCTCCACAGGCCCGTTGGCCTCCTCCCGACCCGATCCAGGCATCAAGCTCGCTCCAGGAAGTCCCCAATGGCAACTGTGAAGTTCCTCGTGGCTGCACCTGCGGTTGGTGCACCTCCTCTCGTGGTTGCGTCCTCCATGGCGGCCGACGCCTCCAATACTCTTGCACGCGCCCCTCCAAACGCCGGTGCCAAGCCCGATGGGGGTTTCTCGCCCTCAGATCAGGGTCCCTCTTTGGGCCGAGCGGGACGGGCTTTCTTCAAAGATATTTCTTCCCTTCGCGGGGGTTCTTCGGCTCCGAATACTTCGATTGTTGAAGCCCCGGCAGTTTCTATCCAGTTGTCGAAGGAAGTATTGGAGTACTCCTCTCAGCTCAGCAAGTTCGCCATGGTTTGCAGGTTTAACGGCTTTTGGACGAATCTGGTTGCTCTTCGTTCTTGGATCGACTCCAAATGGTCCCCGCTTCTTGAGGGTGAGATTACAGTCTGCCCCCTTGCGAAGGGTTTTTTCACAGCTATCTTTGATTCTTCTGATGAAAGAGACTTGGTTTCCAGCTCCGGGCCGTGGTTCTGGGGCAGAACAGGGCTATCCGTGCAGCCGTGGACCCCGAACTTCGATCCATCCATGGCCTCTATTTCTACTGCTCCAGTCTGGGTGCGTCTCCCGTCACTCCCCCTGCACTTCCTGGGGGGAAAAACTCTTGAAGCTATCGGAAATGGCATAGGGAAATATCTCTGCAATTGCCCTGAAGCTGCCCCAGTCAACTCCACCTTTGCCCGGATCTGTGTAGAGATGGACTTCAACAAGGGTTTCCCAACAGAAATCATCCTCCTCGGAGAAAATGTCTCTTGGACCCAGAAGATCGATTTCGAGAACCTTTGTTTCAGATGCAGGGTTTGTTTTGAAACAGGGCACATAGCCCGGAATTGTGAGAAGTCATCCAGGAAAAGAAGACCATCCCGACGCCAAAGGCCCACTTGGTGGACAGGAGCGCAACCGGAGAAGCAAGCTGAAGCAAAGATCCCTCCGTCAGAAGCTGAAGGGGAATCTGTCTCCGTCCTCAAAGAACCTGTTAAGGGGGAAGACCCAGCGGAAGCAGCTCTGCCCAAGGTTTCAAGCCCAACAAAGAAAGTCTCAAGCTAGGCCGATATTGCTGAGGCAGAAGAAGTGCAAGCTCAGCCGAAAATTCATAACCAGGGTCAAAGCAATGAATGGCAGGTCGTCACCAAAAGGAAAAAAAACGTCTATCAGCGGGAAGATGTAATGACACGAAGCCGCTCTGGCTCGCTGAAATAGCTATCAACAAGATGTATTCTGAGTAATGTTTCCAGGATTCTAGCAATTTTAGCATTATCTCTCAGCTTATGTAGGCAACAGCTCTGTGTAGCCCTGCCATTTGTAACCGATCAGTGGCTTTGCCACCATTAATATAATTCCTCTAATCGTTATCGTCAAAAAAAAAACATATAAAGTTATATAGCATTATTGAATGTAAAGTGTAATTAAATCTTCAAAATTAAGTATATATAGCATTATTAAATATAAATTGTAATTAAATCTTTAAAATTAAGTATATATATAGTATTATTAAATATAAAGTATGATTAAATTTTCAAAATTAAATATTTAAATAATATATAAAAAAAAATATTAAATACTTTTGAATTATATTATTGATTTTATTTCAATTATATAAAACATATTTAAAAAACCAATAAATCAAAAATATATTAATATTTAGTTATCTCACATTTGAATTAATATAACTAACCCATAATAAATTATTTAATATTTATTTATTTCCAAATTTAAATAAATAAAACCCAAAGTACATTATCCAAGAAATATTATCACCCAATTTATCATTAACTAAAATAAATTTATAAGAAAGTATTTTAAAAATAATAATGATGTGGGAAAGTAAACTTTCTTCCACACAATAAATAATAATAATAATAATTGAGAATTTAAAATTAAAATTAATATAACTAAAGCATAATAAATTGTTTAATATTTATTTATTTTATTTAAATTCAAATTTATATAAATCATAATAACAATTACATTATCAAGTACTGTGAGGCAATTTATTAGTATTACATAAATTTATAAAATCATATTTTAAAAATATAAATAATTTTAAATCATTATAATAATAAAAATATTTGAAAATTTAAATGACTACATAAAATTATAAAATTATTAATACTCTTAAAAAATAAAATAATATAACTATTTTATAATAATGTTTAGATAATGCAAAAATATAAAGTTAATTGTATAATATAATCAATATGATAATTTTTTTTTTTAACCATGGGAACAACAATCTCTCAAGAGTATATCCAACAGCCGCAAGTCAGATATACTAATAACTTGTGACTCAGCAGGGCCCGAGGCCCACACCGGGTGAACCTCTATCCCAAGGGTCGTCTACCCTTCCAGCTTTGTCACAACGGACCAATATGAACATCCCTACCCCCCGCAGGTTTTGAACTTGTGTCCTCCCCGGAGATAACACATGCTCTTAACCATTGGGCCCACTCAGGTGCTCTAATCAATATGATAATTTTACAATATAAAAGTAATTACGCCGACCCTCCTCCATCCAACATTTGACTAGTAAAGTCTACGGAGGTCTACATACCTTACCTCCCTTTGGATTTGAACTTGTGACCTCTTAAGAGGAAACACATGTTCTTAACCATTAGGCCCACTCTTAATATAACTAAAGCATAATAAATTATTTAATATTTCTTCATCTTATTTATATTCAAAATTAAATAAATCCAAGAAATACTATCACCCAATAATTTATATTAACCTGTAATAAATTTATAAAATTATATTTTAAAAATATAAATAACTTTAAATAATAATAATAATAATAATTGAACATGAGTTTTTATACTTTTTATATTAACATGAAATAAATTTATAAAAATATATTTTAAAAATATAAATAATTTTAAATAATAATAATAATAATAATTGAACATTATTTGAACTTGAGTTTTCATATTTTTTTTTGTTTGTTTGTTTGTCCATGATATTCACTCGAGGATAGCACCCACGTGAGCCACACCATTTGTCCATTTGTCCTCGCAGGTTTGGAATCTGTGACTTTAACATCACCAAATACCTTAATAATACACCTTAGAGACTGAATTTTCATACTTATTATTAGTTATGGATTAGATTTTTTTTATTCTCCTCAAATTCAAATTTAAATCCATTACGAGCTGGGTGGGCGAGTTGCCGATTCCCCCAGTAAAAAAAAAAAAGAATATTTGAAAATTATATCACTTCACATAAAATTATAAATTTAAATTATTTCACAAAATAAAAAATTTAAATCTTGTAAATGGTATTAGTTGGAATTAGGTGATATAAATTTAGATAAATTACAGTTTTGAAAAGTTTTATGTTGTTTAAATTAAATTTTTTTAATGTATAAATAAATTAGACTTGCTAAAAAAACTCCAAACAATCTGATTATACAAACTTAACTCCTCACATTTGAAAATCCAAATTTAAGTTTCAACTTCAACACTCCATAAAATACGGAAAAGCCTAAAACTAATTTCCTAAAAACTAGGAGTGGTTACCATGCACCTATAATAAGAATTAATATACAAATATGGAAAATTTTAACTATTCATTTATACTTAAAAATAAAAAATTAATATATAGATAGGTTTTTTTAGTGGTGTTGTTAAATATTTGTGTTTATATATATATATATATATATATATATATATATATATATATATATATATTAGTGGAGTCGTAGAAAATTAATTAATATACAAATAAGGAAAATTTTAACTATTCATTTATACTTAAAAATAAAAAATTAATATATAGATAGGGTTTTTTTAAGTGGTGTAGTTAAAAATTGGTGTTTATATATATATATGTTTATTAGTGGAGTCGTAGAAAATTCGTGTTCTTATTAATACCTCCCACTCTTCAATGAGAATGGAGGAAAAAATATTTCTAATTAATTTAGAACTAAATTAATTCTTTTAATGAATTAATGTTAGAAACTAATTTATAGTAGGTAATAAAAATAAAAATATGGGAGTAACATTGCTCAAATCCAGATATCAAAATTCAGTTAGTACTAGGCATTTGAGTATAAGATGAGTGTATGTTTGATCAATCCTATGTATCTATTATTCATAGAATGTAACTTTTTTAAGTAGCATTGAAATTTAATTACGGTAATATTAGTTTTTTAAGTGGAGAAAATATGAAATGGTATTTTAGCATTTAAAAATGATGATTATGTTCTATTTTGAAATATTATAAAATAATATTAACTAATTATCTCAGAATAACATGATTTATATTAAAAATATCATTCGAATTTTTTATTTTTTTTAAGTTCCTAAAGTTTGGTTGCTCGGCAGACAAAACTATGAATTCGGGTTGTATTGCTTGGTCTATGACCGTTTATTTAGTCCTTATCAGCCTCATTAAAATGAGAAGAATCAGCATTGTAACTTTTTATATTAACTAATATAAGTGCAATTTTCTTGATTGGAATTTTTTTTTTAATATTAAACAAAATGATATTTAGTTGGCAAAATGAGACCTGTTTGGTTTACTACAAACTATTTTCAAATGATTTTTTTTTTAATATTTTTAAAATATAAATATTGATGTCCTAATTATTATTAATTTATTTATTATTAATGTAAGATATCTCACCTAGTCTTAAATATTTAATTTAAGAGTTCATACAATTGACCCATAACATATAATAGTTAATTTTATACTTTAACAATAAACACTAAATTATTTACCCTTGAATCATAATAATTATCATTTTTCCCTTGAATCATAAGATGTAATGTTTTATCCTTATCCTTGACCAAAATCACATAATACCTTAAATCATTAATCCATGTACTTGACTACTTTATACTTTACCCCTAAAAATA
>JZKD02S1034171.1:0-13377 GCA_000966675.3 Picea glauca | reverse complement strand
GTATACCTTGGAGTGATCAGATGAAGTGATAATATGAGTCTGAATACAGGTGATGAAGGGTATAATAATGGCAAAAAGTATGGGCAAAAAGGGTACAATATGTGGTCCTAACAGAAGCATACTAAAAAATTCTTGATTTAGATATCTATGACACTACGATTGAATTCCCGAACAATAAATATATCTCAAATCCAATTCTCATGAGTCAACAACATTTCGAAGGGAAAGTTGAAGAATTAAAAAGGGAATCAACTAAAATTTTTGAGAACATGATTGAATTCACACATGATGATATTGACAATTGGTTTGTTGAGTACACCAATGAAAATGAGGATATGGAGATCATTATTGTAGACATGTGAATTGTGATGTATGAATGTATTTGGTTATGTGGAGGAGGTTCTCTTATTATTTAAGGGCTTATTGTGTCACTTGTTTATCTTAGAGTTGTGCTCCATGCTCACATTTTGTACACTTGGAAATAATGGAGATTAGTTTCAATTTAGTTAGAGGCTAGTTCCAACCATCTAAACTGAATATCATCATATATATTGTATTCCTCATTGATTTAATAAAATGCAGTGTGGCTTTGCTTTGACGGCCTCTAGGTGTTTCCTCGCCTGAGAGAATCCAGTTTCATTCTTTCTTCCTATTTTCAAGTTGGTATCGGAACTCAGAAGAAACAAATCTATGTCTGGTTGAGAGAGTGCACCCATTGAGAGAGGAGGCCAGTTCCACCTTCACATAGTTTGAGTTATCAATTGTGTATCGAATTTTTTGAAGTGAGGAGCGCTTGAGTGAGGTGCCAAACGCTTCATGCACTTGAGTAAGGAACCGAACACCATTGAGGGAGAAGAGGGTCGAAGTTGACATTGCATTTTATTAAATCCTATGCATAGTTTGGACAAGTCAACACTATTTGTTGAAACTGAATGATATAACTTGAGTCGTTGCAAACACTATTTTTTGAAACTGAATGATCAACCCAAAAATGTCCTTCTCGATATCTGATTTTGGTCTCAGCGCAGTGTATCAACAATTTAGGGAAGATGGGTTGCTGCATAAGACTTGTGGAAGCCCTAATTATGTGGCACCAGAGCGAAAGATAGAGGTTGGGGAGTTAGATCCCAGGATTTTTCCTTAGTGAGGGAAAATCTTATTGCATTTACGTAGTAACCGGTCATAAGAGGTGGTTGAAATCGAGAAAGGGCACTTAAATCAAACAAAAATTTCATTTCTTGGTTGGCAAGGAGATCGAGAGCCTTCATTCTTGAAGTACTTGTTGTGTATTATTATCTTAGAGTTAGAGTTACGTGTGTTCTTATTTACCTTGAGTACTTCTCTCATTTTTTTCATGCACTTACAACATATAACTCTAAAATTGTAGAGGAATGCGCATGCGGAGAACACTGTTGGTACTATTGGTGGTATTGTTGTTGTTATATATGCTACTGGTATCACATATATATTTTCTCTATAGCAGCCACATCGGGTAACATATTTCCTTGTTGTCATATATATCATTGTTGTCATATATAACATATTTTTATGTCAATGCCCGAAGTAAGGAGGGAAATTATTGTGATCTAAGACTTCAATATCATTACGTTCTCTCAAACCAATATTCAATGTTGAGGTTTTTCATTGGGAAGAAAGTGTTGGCAGAGAAAGTGTTAGAGGAGATGTTTTCTCCTTGGTGTCAATTCTTGTGTTCAGATCGTTGCAAATTGAAAGATCGTATCACTACTTCCTATCTGAGTTATAAGTTTCATTGTTGTTCTGAGGTATTGTATCTTGCTGTGAGTTTGTTGCGTGAAAGAGTTTGCAAGGATGGTGAATCCACTTGCTGAAACTTATCTCAATGAAGTCAATAAATTGGATGGCTCAAATTTTGTCAATTGGAAATTCAAAATGCAAACCTTGATGGAAGGTTGTGGTGTATGAAAGATCGTGAAAGGAGATGAGGCCGAAACTGATGAGGCCGCAGGTGCGACAGTGGAAACAATCCAAGATTTAAATAAGTAGGAGAACAAAGCCAAGGTATTATTATGAATGTCTATGAAAGATAATATAATTCCTTACATTAGAGATGCTAAGACTTCTAAAGAAACTTGGAAATCACTTAAATATTTGTACGAGACTAATAATACAAATTATATTCTTTTTCTGAAGAGTAAATTTCTAAGTATTAAAATGAATATAAATTAGTATATCAGTACGTTTCTTAGGAAAATTAAAGACATGAAAGATAAATTGGGAGATATTGTTGGACAACTGAGAGGGGGGTGAATCAGTTGTTACTGTTCTTAAACAATTATATCCATTTTTTAAATTTATTACAGAAATTATCAATGATGATCACAATAAATAAGAAGTAGAGTATTCAACATCAATCACACACATGTATAGTACAGAGACATATATTCCAGAGGAAACCCATAAAGGGTGAAAACCTCTTCTTCTTTATATGATAACTATTTTATGTACATTATCATTCTTATGAGCACCAACTCATAATGAGGCTACCACCTCTTTTTTGCAAGATGCTACCTGCTAAGAGCACCAACTCTATGGTTTCTCTAGCACCCACTAGAAGGAAGTACCAACTTCCTCTCTTCTCCAGCACCAACTGGATGGAAGCACCAACTTCCAGTCACACAGGCATTAACCTGTATAAAAGAGAACAAATGTTCTCCCTAGCACCACCCTACCACCCTGGTTTCTCTGGCTACTACCAGATGGTAGATACAACTCCCTGTGTTCAAGCACCCACTTGACACTAAGAGGAAAACAATCCTCCCTAGCACCTCCCAACCACCCTGAAATATAAAACTTTTCTTTCTGTGAATTTATTACAGTGATTCAATAGTTATCATTGGCTTACCAGGCTTATCAATGTTTTTCTATGTTTCTCTTCTCTCCTGTATCAGTGTCTCTATGCTTTCATATCCTTGATCTTTCTGATCTTCTGCTATATCTCTACATGTCCATCCCAGCCTTCTTTTACTGTATCAGTTATGCATCTCTGTTCTTTCCTTCTACTACGTTGTTTCTCCTCCAGACTCCCTTCTCCTACCTGCATAACACATCCTTAAAAATTGCAACACCAATCTCTTCTTTGTTCTACATTTTTATAGTCTCTTTGCACCTTGTGCATGCTTCATGCACTATCCCACTACATACTTCACTGTGTTTATCATCACTGGCCCTTCTCCTGAGATCTTTTGGATTTATTGACTGTAACAATCTTCGACCCTTTTCCATCTGTCAGTCGAATCTATGATGAGTTTACACTCCACTGGCAGTTGCCTCGAGACTCTTCGTCTTGTTTGTTGATCACCCTGAAGATTCTTTGAATTCTCTGGCAGAAACCATCAGTGGTCTCTAATAGTTACACCGAGGTTCTTCGGCCCCTCTGGAAGCCACCCTACAGGTCCTCAAATTCTCTAGCAGATGCAATCACTTCATTCTGGCAGTTACTAAGAGAAACTCTACAGGTTCATGTGTTTTGGTGCCTTCTCTCTTCCTGAAGAAAACTTCACAGTGGGTGCTAGCTCTTCTGGCTAAGCCCCTTCGTTTCAAGTGACCTCTGACGGTGACTAAGCATCTATTCATAAGGTGCTTTCACAACTCATGTTTCAAGGATCTAGGGATGAGGCATATCGACTGTCCAAGTTGCGATCTTTGAAATGGAGCTTAGCTGCATGCTAGCTCCTCCCTTAAACCTTCGATGATGGGACCAATGGCTATGACCACAACCCTATTCAAAAAGGCATTTTGTGATTTCACATTTTGGGTTTTCTTTTGTGAGTATCCTTGATTCCTCATATTGTGAACCCTGAAATGGAGCTTGGTTGCTCTAGCTCCTTCCTCCAATGTGACCATCGGTAGTGACCACATCTTAACTCAAAACTGCATTTCACAATTTTGCATTTTGGGGATTCTCTTGTGAGTCCCTTGACTCCTCCAACTTCCAGTACCCGAAATGGAGCCTAGCTATGCTAGCTCCTTCCACTCACGCAACCACATGCAGTGATCAGGGGCTAAGTCTGAAAACACATTTTGCATTTTGTGTTTAGGGGATTCTATGAAGAGTCGCCTCGACTCTCCATGTCGCAAACTCCGAAATGGAGCTTGGAATCTCTAGCTCTTCTCTCCATCTTTCGACGATGTGACCACGAGATATGACCATTGGCTAGTCATTTGAGTGCTTCACTCTTCAGATCAACGGTCCATGATCCGTGGTGATCAAATGACTATCCTTCATCCTGGAACTTCATCTTTTAGGAATTTGGGGGATTATTGATGCTAAAACTCCCGAAACTAAACTCTCGAAGTGATGTTATTATTATTTCACTCAATGACGTGTCATAAGCCAAGTGGTTGCCACGTGTCACTTAGAATTGTGATTTCCAGTGGCCTGAAATGTCGACTAAACTTGACACTTGTCCTTGTATNTCGAAGGGAAAGTTGAAGAATTAAAAAGGGAATCAACTAAAATTTTTGAGAACATGATTGAATTCACACATGATGATATTGACAATTGGTTTGTTGAGTACACCAATGAAAATGAGGATATGGAGATCATTATTGTAGACATGTGAATTGTGATGTATGAATGTATTTGGTTATGTGGAGGAGGTTCTCTTATTATTTAAGGGCTTATTGTGTCACTTGTTTATCTTAGAGTTGTGCTCCATGCTCACATTTTGTACACTTGGAAATAATGGAGATTAGTTTCAATTTAGTTAGAGGCTAGTTCCAACCATCTAAACTGAATATCATCATATATATTGTATTCCTCATTGATTTAATAAAATGCAGTGTGGCTTTGCTTTGACGGCCTCTAGGTGTTTCCTCGCCTGAGAGAATCCAGTTTCATTCTTTCTTCCTATTTTCAAGTTGGTATCGGAACTCAGAAGAAACAAATCTATGTCTGGTTGAGAGAGTGCACCCATTGAGAGAGGAGGCCAGTTCCACCTTCACATAGTTTGAGTTATCAATTGTGTATCGAATTTTTTGAAGTGAGGAGCGCTTGAGTGAGGTGCCAAACGCTTCATGCACTTGAGTAAGGAACCGAACACCATTGAGGGAGAAGAGGGTCGAAGTTGACATTGCATTTTATTAAATCCTATGCATAGTTTGGACAAGTCAACACTATTTGTTGAAACTGAATGATATAACTTGAGTCGTTGCAAACACTATTTTTTGAAACTGAATGATCAACCCAAAAATGTCCTTCTCGATATCTGATTTTGGTCTCAGCGCAGTGTATCAACAATTTAGGGAAGATGGGTTGCTGCATAAGACTTGTGGAAGCCCTAATTATGTGGCACCAGAGCGAAAGATAGAGGTTGGGGAGTTAGATCCCAGGATTTTTCCTTAGTGAGGGAAAATCTTATTGCATTTACGTAGTAACCGGTCATAAGAGGTGGTTGAAATCGAGAAAGGGCACTTAAATCAAACAAAAATTTCATTTCTTGGTTGGCAAGGAGATCGAGAGCCTTCATTCTTGAAGTACTTGTTGTGTATTATTATCTTAGAGTTAGAGTTACGTGTGTTCTTATTTACCTTGAGTACTTCTCTCATTTTTTTCATGCACTTACAACATATAACTCTAAAATTGTAGAGGAATGCGCATGCGGAGAACACTGTTGGTACTATTGGTGGTATTGTTGTTGTTATATATGCTACTGGTATCACATATATATTTTCTCTATAGCAGCCACATCGGGTAACATATTTCCTTGTTGTCATATATATCATTGTTGTCATATATAACATATTTTTATGTCAATGCCCGAAGTAAGGAGGGAAATTATTGTGATCTAAGACTTCAATATCATTACGTTCTCTCAAACCAATATTCAATGTTGAGGTTTTTCATTGGGAAGAAAGTGTTGGCAGAGAAAGTGTTAGAGGAGATGTTTTCTCCTTGGTGTCAATTCTTGTGTTCAGATCGTTGCAAATTGAAAGATCGTATCACTACTTCCTATCTGAGTTATAAGTTTCATTGTTGTTCTGAGGTATTGTATCTTGCTGTGAGTTTGTTGCGTGAAAGAGTTTGCAAGGATGGTGAATCCACTTGCTGAAACTTATCTCAATGAAGTCAATAAATTGGATGGCTCAAATTTTGTCAATTGGAAATTCAAAATGCAAACCTTGATGGAAGGTTGTGGTGTATGAAAGATCGTGAAAGGAGATGAGGCCGAAACTGATGAGGCCGCAGGTGCGACAGTGGAAACAATCCAAGATTTAAATAAGTAGGAGAACAAAGCCAAGGTATTATTATGAATGTCTATGAAAGATAATATAATTCCTTACATTAGAGATGCTAAGACTTCTAAAGAAACTTGGAAATCACTTAAATATTTGTACGAGACTAATAATACAAATTATATTCTTTTTCTGAAGAGTAAATTTCTAAGTATTAAAATGAATATAAATTAGTATATCAGTACGTTTCTTAGGAAAATTAAAGACATGAAAGATAAATTGGGAGATATTGTTGGACAACTGAGAGGGGGGGTGAATCAGTTGTTACTGTGCTTAAACAATTATATCCATTTTTTTAAATTTATTACAGAAATTATCAATGATGATCACAATAAATAAGAAGTAGAGTATTCAACATCAATCACACACATGTATAGTACAGAGACATATATTCTAGAGGAAACCCATAAAGGGTGAAAATCTCTTCTTCTTTATATGATAACTATTTTATGTACATTATCATTCTTATGAGCACCAACTCATAATGAGGCTACCACCTCTTTTTTGCAAGCTGCTACCTGCTAAGAGCACCAACTCTCTGGTTTCTCTAGCACCCACTAGAAGGAAGTACCAACTTCCTCTCTTCTCCAACACCAACTGGATGGAAGCACCAACTTCCAGTCACACAGGAATTAACCTGTATAACAGAGAACAAATGTTCTCCCTAGCACCACCCTACCACCATGGTTTCTCTGGCTACTACCAGATGGTAGTTACAACTCCCTGTGTTCAAGAACCCACTTGACACTAAGAGGAAAACAATCCTCCCTAGCACCTCCCAACCACCCTGAAATATAAAACTTTTCTTTCTGTGAATTTATTACAGTGATTCAATAGTTATCATTGGCTTACCAGGCTTATCAATGTTTTTCTATGTTTCTCTTCTCTCCTGTATCAGTGTCTCTATGCTTTCATATCCTTGATCTTTCTGATCTTCTGCTATATCTCTACATGTCCATCCCAGCCTTCTTTTACTGTATCAGTTATGCATCTCTGTTCTTTCCTTCTACTACGTTGTTTCTCCTCCAGACTCCCTTCTCCTACCTGCATAACACATCCTTAAAAATTGCAACACCAATCTCTTCTTTGTTCTACATTTTTATAGTCTCTTTGCACCTTGTGCATGCTTCATGCACTATCCCACTACATACTTCACTGTGTTTATCATCACTGGCCCTTCTCCTGAGATCTTTTGGATTTATTGACTGTAACAATCTTCGACCCTTTTCCATCTGTCAGTCGAATCTATGATGAGTTTACACTCCACTGGCAGTTGCCTCGAGACTCTTCGTCTTGTTTGTTGATCACCCTGAAGATTCTTTGAATTCTCTGGCAGAAACCATCAGTGGTCTCTAATAGTTACACCGAGGTTCTTCGGCCCCTCTGGAAGCCACCCTACAGGTCCTCAAATTCTCTAGCAGATGCAATCACTTCATTCTGGCAGTTACTAAGAGAAACTCTACAGGTTCATGTGTTTTGGTGCCTTCTCTCTTCCTGAAGAAAACTTCACAGTGGGTGCTAGCTCTTCTGGCTAAGCCCCTTCGTTTCAAGTGACCTCTGACGGTGACTAAGCATCTATTCATAAGGTGCTTTCACAACTCATGTTTCAAGGATCTAGGGATGAGGCATATCGACTGTCCAAGTTGCGATCTTTGAAATGGAGCTTAGCTGCATGCTAGCTCCTCCCTTAAACCTTCGATGATGGGACCAATGGCTATGACCACAACCCTATTCAAAAAGGCATTTTGTGATTTCACATTTTGGGTTTTCTTTTGTGAGTATCCTTGATTCCTCATATTGTGAACCCTGAAATGGAGCTTGGTTGCTCTAGCTCCTTCCTCCAATGTGACCATCGGTAGTGACCACATCTTAACTCAAAACTGCATTTCACAATTTTGCATTTTGGGGATTCTCTTGTGAGTCCCTTGACTCCTCCAACTTCCAGTACCCGAAATGGAGCCTAGCTATGCTAGCTCCTTCCACTCACGCAACCACATGCAGTGATCAGGGGCTAAGTCTGAAAACACATTTTGCATTTTGTGTTTAGGGGATTCTATGAAGAGTCGCCTCGACTCTCCATGTCGCAAACTCCGAAATGGAGCTTGGAATCTCTAGCTCTTCTCTCCATCTTTCGACGATGTGACCACGAGATATGACCATTGGCTAGTCATTTGAGTGCTTCACTCTTCAGATCAACGGTCCATGATCCGTGGTGATCAAATGACTATCCTTCATCCTGGAACTTCATCTTTTAGGAATTTGGGGGATTATTGATGCTAAAACTCCCGAAACTAAACTCTCGAAGTGATGTTATTATTATTTCACTCAATGACGTGTCATAAGCCAAGTGGTTGCCACGTGTCACTTAGAATTGTGATTTCCAGTGGCCTGAAATGTCGACTAAACTTGACACTTGTCCTTGTATTATTGGGCCAGGTGTCCTTGCTGACGTAGACTACCACATGTCTTTTATGACGTGGTCTATCATGAACTACCTCCTGGATCTGATGACCTAGATTCATCCTTGATTGAACGACTAAGATTATTTCACGATTTCGTATTTCCCGAGTTCAAGAGGTTGGAACACCTCATTCCTTTGGCTTTCTAGTTAGCGAAGAGATGATCTTTCACCATGTTTCCTTCTTGGATTGACGGACCAAATTTCTCCTCGATCCGATGGCTCAATTCATTTCTCCATTTGGCGTTTCACAAGTTGGAAGAATAGAGCACCTTGTGACTTTGACTTTCCAGTCTGTGAAATATTGAACTGTAGCCATGTGTCTTGCCGGATGATGGAGGGTCCTCCTGTTTTTGGGACTTTTTAAGCTTGCTTCATGTTGAAATTTAAAGATCATGCAGGTTCTCCTAGATCCGACGATGGTCGGTCCCCGCACTCAGATCTAACGCTTGAGATTTTCCATCCATATGTGCGCTCCTCCTATCTAAATTCATATCTGATGGCCATCGGGAATTCGGAATGGGTGATCCAACGATCACTGTCGCTTCTCCTTCCTGTGTGTTCTTGCCATCAATGACAAGCGCATTGTTCCTGTGAACATGCCAAAAATCTCCCCCTTTGGCATTGATGGAAACCTTGAAAGGATGCACTATTATTCTTAGACCTTGATCTCCAACTGTATCATCCATTCATGTTGTTCTTCTCCCCCTTTGACATCAATGTCAAAGAAAAAACACGCTCCCCTTGAGTTGTTGCAGTAATTTTTCGGAGGTATCATATATTCAACCAACACAAACTCCCCCTAATAGGATGGATTCTCTTTAGATGTGAGATGGGATGACACCCAACTTCTGACAAAGATATTCAAAAGTTGTCTTGGCTAGGGTTTTAGTAAATATGTCTGTAATTTGTTCTGTGGTTGGATTGTAATGAACCTGAACAATCTGATTGGTGACCTTCTCTCTCAGAAAATGGTATTTTATGTGAATATGCTTGGTCTTGGAATAGAATACAAGATTCTTTGACACAGTTATGGCACTTGTATTATCACAATTAATTGGGATCGGTGCAGTATATTTTACCTCCAAGTCTGCAAGTGTCTGTATCATCCATAATACCTGAGTGCAACAAGTAGTAACAACAATGTATTCTTCCTTTGTAGTTGATAAAGAAATGGAACCTTACTTTTTGCTCAACCACGCTACTAAAGAATCTCCTAAGAAGAACACACCTCCACTCGTGCTTTTCCTTTCATCCATGCAGTTAGCCCAATCAACATCTGAGTAGACTCATAATTGAAAATTATGATTCTTAGGATACCATAGGCCATAGTTCATTGTTTCTTTCAAATATCTGAATATCCTTTTGACAGCTAGCAAATGACTATGTTTAGGTGCAGACTGATATCTTCCCACCATTCCAACAACGTGCATTATGTCTGGACGAGACATTGTGATGTACAATAGGCTTCCTATCATTGACCTATATGAACTTTGATCAACATCAGGTGAGTCATCATCCTTGCTTAATTTTCATCCAGTAACCATAGGTGTGCCCAAAGGTTTAGAATATTCCATTTGAAACCTTTTCAACATTTCTCTTAGATATTTTTCTTGAGAAATGAACATTCCTTCAGACCTNTTATTATTATTTCACTCAATGACGTGTCATAAGCCAAGTGGTTGCCACGTGTCACTTAGAATTGTGATTTCCAGTGGCCTGAAATGTCGACTAAACTTGACACTTGTCCTTGTATGATTGGGCCAGGTGTCCTTGCTGACGTAGACTACCACATGTCTTTTATGACGTGGTCTATCATGAACTACCTCCTGGATCTGATGACCTATATTCATCCTTGATTGAATGACTAAGATTATTTCACGATTTCGTATTTCGCGAGTTCAAGAGGTTGGAACACCTCATTCCTTTGGCTTTCTAGTTAGGGAAGAGATGATCTTTCACCATGTGTCCTTCTTGGATTGACGGACCAAATTTCTCCTCGATCCGATGGCTCAATTAATTTCTCCATTTGGCATTTCACAAGTTGGAAGAATAGAGCACCTTGTGACTTTGACTTTCCAGTCTGTGAAATATTGAACTGTAGCCATGTGTCTTGCCCGATGATGGAGGGTCCTCCTATTTTTGGGACTTTTTAAGCTTGCTTCATGTTGAAATTTAAAGATCATGCAGGTTCTCCTAGATCTGACGATGGTCGGTCCCCGCACTCAGATCTAACGCTTGAGATTTGTCATCCATATGTGCACTCCTCCTATCTAAATTCATATCTGATGGCCATCGGGAATTCGGAATGGGTGATCCAACGATCACTGTCGCTTATCCTTCCTGTGTGTTCTTGCCATCAATGACAAGCGCATTGTTCCTATGAACATGCCAAAAATCTCCCCCTTTGGCATTGATGGAAACCTTGAAAGGATGCACTATTATTCTTAGACCTTGATATCCAACTGTATCATCCATTCATGCTGTTCTTCTCCCCCTTTGACATCAATGTCAAAAAAAAAACACGCTCCCCCTGAGTTGTTGCAGTAATCTTTCGGAGGTATCATATATTCAGCCAACACAAACTCCCCCTAATAGGATGGATTCTCTTTAGATGTGAGATGGGATGACACCCAACTTCTGACAAAGATATTCAAAAGTTGTCTTGGCTAGGGTTTTAGTAAATATGTCTGTAATTTGTTCTGTGGTTGGATTGTAATGAACCTGAACAATCTGATTGGTGACCTTCTCTCTCAGAAAATGGTATTTTATGTGAATATGCTTGGTCTTGGAATAGAATACAAGATTCTTTGACACAGTTATGGCACTTGTATTATCACAATTAATTGGGATCGGTGCAGTATATTTTACCTCCAAGTCTGCAAGTGTCTGTATCATCCATAATACCTGAGTGCAACAAGTAGTAACAACAATGTATTCTTCCTTTGTAGTTGATAAAGAAATGGAACCTTACTTTTTGCTCAACCACGCTACTAAAGAATCTCCTAAGAAGAACACACCTCCACTCGTGCTTTTCCTTTCATCCATGCAGTTAGCCCAATCAACATCTGAGTAGACTCATAATTGAAAATTATGATTCTTAGGATACCATAGGCCATAGTTCATTGTTTCTTTCAAATATCTGAATATCCTTTTGACAGCTAGCAAATGACTATGTTTAGGTGCAGACTGATATCTTCCCACCATTCCAACAACGTGCATTATGTCTGGACGAGACATTGTGATGTACAATAGGCTTCCTATCATTGACCTATATGAACTTTGATCAACATCAGGTGAGTCATCATCCTTGCTTAATTTTCATCCAGTAACCATAGGTGTGCCCAAAGGTTTAGAATATTCCATTTGAAACCTTTTCAACATTTCTCTTAGATATTTTTCTTGAGAAATGAACATTCCTTCAGACCTATGAGTAATTTGCAGACCAAGAAAAAATGACAGTTCACCTATCATAGACATTTCAAACTCAAACTCTGATTTGGATTTATGCAGGAACGAAATGTAAGAAGCAAATAACAGAGTATGCACAATAGTATTGCAGAGAACACAATGATACAGTAAACACACACGCTTCTATTAATTAATGAAATAGAGAAACTGTAAAACTGTTGAACAATACATAGCTAGAATGGTGGTAGCATATCCCTGATAAGAGATGCAGCGGCTACGCTCATCCGTGACCAATCTGATTACAAAAAGAGGCTGAAGGGACTTATTTATCAAAAGCAGGAAGGTAGAAACCAAAAACCTAACCCTAGAAGATGAAACGCCAAAAGTCAAGTGGTCCCTGTTTGGGTAAGTTAGTCCATCAACTTCCCGGAGTCATAACTATTGCATACGATCTCCGTTTGGGGCACACAATAGCTCGTTGGAAAGATCTATCCGAGTCCTACAACGATTAAGACAAAATAGATTCGTATATGGTATTTTGCAAGAGCAACATACCCAAAAAACCATCATTTAGGGCCTCAAAATGGCCCCGAAAGTTCAGGACCCGAAAAAACTGCTAAAAATAGTAAATTACTAGAAATGCCAGAAAATTGTTTTGAGCCAGATGGAAAGGTGGGCGGCCACTAATACCCATCTGGATCATTCCTCCTCCCTTAAGAAGCAATGGTCCCCATTGCTTCAAGTGCCAGGATAAGATGGGGGAATTTCAGCTGAATTTGGCTCTGGGTGAGCCACTTGCCCTGATGCAGGAACTGCCCAGCCTTCACGACTCGATAGAGCTAGACACGTTGCTGGCGAGTTCCCTTGGCCTATGAATCCATGATCCGATCAAATGTTTCCTTCTCCAAACAGTCAGGGTTGAGTTCTTTTGTTGCCAACTACTCGACCACTTCTGAGGTGTCCAACAATGGTGGAAAATAAGGGCGAAGGAGCTCAACATTGAATACAGGGTGCAAGCCAAGAAATGGAGGGATGATTAATTCAAAAGAATTATCACTAATAGCCTTGGTGATAATATATGGCCCATAATGAAGTGGGCGTATCTTGCGATGAGGTCCCGTGAGTCTTTCTTTCTACAAATGCAACCAAACCTTATCACCCACCTGGTATGTGTGTGGCACCCGATGCTGGACATGACACTGCTTGTACTTGGCATTGGATTTTTCCAGAAT